>JBBMJM010019304.1:2280-15528 GCA_037832705.1 Centriscus cristatus
GGTAACAAGGTCCGCTCACCTCCATGGCTTGAAGGGAACAGAGATTCAATGCAGAGTGACAGAGAAGCAAAAGTAGAATCGCTCACTACGGTGCAGGCTACGACGTGTCCGTTCCGTTTGACACTTCCTGTCCGTGGCTCGGAAGTGACTTGAATTCCAACTCGGACTGCGACAGGAACGCCCCGTGTTCACTGTGTGTGTGTGGGTGAACTGCTGTAGACTCCGGGAGCTTCCAAAGGTGTAGCAGGTGCAGGTGGTTTGGACACAGGAGAAGACGGCAGACAGTTCACTCTGCGACAGACGGGGGGCACGAGCTTCTGAGCGGCCGGCATAACCTTGAGCGGGCAGCACAGCTGCGGCCGGACGCACTGGACCCACTGGTTGCAGAAACTCGGGACGCTGTAGAACTTTGTCAGCTTCTTCAGGACCTGCTTCCCCAGAGGGCCAGATGGTGTTTCTGAAATCTTGGTCATAGTGCTGCCCCCAGTTGACATGGGGATTGTAACTGCAACGTCTTTCGGTCGTGACCTGGCGTCAAAGCCGTAGCTGGGCGGGGGGCCGACGCAGCTGTACGGCAGCGGCTCGCTGTTACAGCTCAGAGAACGCATCGGTCTGCGAGATCGATTCCAGGTCTTGTCAATCCACAGCTCCACTTGAGCCTTGTCCATCCTGGAGGCCGGGTCCTCTGGCTCCTCCTCGTCCAAGTCTCGATCTTCTTCGACACCGATGGCCTGATCCTCCCCCGGCTTCACGTGGCTCAGCGGCTGCGCCTCAGCCAGGAGGTGGGAAGCCATCTTGGAGATGATTCCCCAGTCCCTGAGGACGTCGTCTGCTGTGGTGTACTGTGAGGTCACCGTGAATCTGAGGATACGTTTGGTGTGAATGTCTGCCGGGATCAGGTACATGCTGCCGGAACGCGTCAGCCTCCTCAGCAACTCCTGAGTCAACGCGTTTCCTCCCTGGAGGAAGAAACATGAGCTCGTTACAAGATGCTCTGAAACTGCAGTAGTAGTCAATAGGACTGAGGAACGTTTAGGTGCCAGGTTCTCTCCTTCCGTTTTCAGGTCAGTGGGCGCAAACACCCTCTGTATTTAACCTTTCAACACACGTAGCATCGCTGCCGCTACATTCACACTAGCATACTTTGGTGTACCCTGATATCGGGATTATTTGCGCCCTACGGTTCCTGACATTGTCACTTGGTTCTCCTACGTGGGCACTAGGCGAAGGAGAAAAGGTCAATTGGTTTATGATGTTGATGAAGTTCATGATTCACCAGCTTCTGGCATCAGAGCGAGTGGGATTACCGTAATGACAGCAACATGGCTCTTCTCAGGTTTCAGGAACCGTGAGAAGAAGCTAGGAGAAGGAGAAATTGTTCAGCAGTTCCTGAAAGTTGATGACGTTCATGATTCGCCAGCATCATTATGGTAATTCCATTGGCGGAGGCCGGTGAGTTATTACCGTAATAACAACAACTTGGCTGTAAAGTGCAACTTCTCAACTTTCAGGAACCGATGGATGTTTTCTCTTCTAGCAGAGATCTACAGTACATCTCCTGCCTCCCACCATGACAGTAGATGAACTTTCTCATGTCCCAAACTTCTCTTCTCTATCATCTATCATCTTCCTGAACATTTTCTCCTAGTGATTTTGTCTGTTTTTCCTGACTGAGGATCAAAGGTCAGAGGGCTGGATTGTGTTGCCTATAAAGTCCATGTTGGTCCGAACACATTAAACCAAAGAGAATTGCACAACATACTCTGGGTCAGAAACCTCCAAAGCCACTGAAGCCAAATCGGATCAGTTCAAAGTTTCATCTCCATGTTATGACTGCTCAACTAGTTCACCCGATTCCTTTGACCGACCTTTGGACAAAGTGTGATTGAGACATTTACACGTCCCAACAATGATTAAACCAGTGAGGAACAACAAGGTCTCAGAGTTCAGCACATACTTTCAGACAGAAAACAACCAGGCCGAGGTGTCGCTTTGCAGGAACCTCGAAATTCGGGTCGTTTCTTATCTGAGACTCCAGGAGCTTCGCCATCTCGATTCCCTGAGGGACAGAAATGAATGAATGAATCCTGAAAGAAACGAGTCAGATTTGATATGATACAATCTGAACTGAACCTAACTGAACGTGACTAACTCTGCTGAATTCAGTTGAATTCAGTTGAATTGAATTGAGCTGTACTGAACATGTCTGAATTGATCTTTACTGAAGTGAACTGAAATGAACGGCCTGTAACCTACATGCTGGATATGAGCCTGCAGCTGTTTCAGTCCGAAGGAGCGCAGGACGAACCAGAGCTTGAGGGAGCGAAAACGCCGACTGAGCGGAATCTGCCAGTGCTTGAAGGAAGGAACAGAGGAATCAGACACATCCTTCTCTGGTCAAGTCGATGTTGTCTGAGGGGTCGTACCATGAAGTCAGTTGCTGCTTGTGAGTTTTCATGTCTGAGGTAAACCGGGTCGACACTGAACGTCTGCTGGAGCTTGTACTTGTCTTTGACCCTGATGCAGCCGAAGCAAACACTGACTCAGAGATCGTGGAACGCGATGAGAAAACTCAAATCCCTACTGACCAAAAGGCCGTGCAGTCAAAATGGACCATCATCCACTTGGAGGGGTTGAAGACGAAGGAGTGAGCGAACTCGATGCCCCTCAGGGACCAGCGCAGCTCAGGACAGAAGTAGGCGGAGCCGGCGTACGCCGCGTCCACATGCAGCCACAGTCCCTCGTCTGCACCTGGGTTCAAACGCAGCAACAGCTCGTTCACAGCACAGTCCTGAAGGAATGGGATCAGTCTAACTGCTGGCACTCACACACTGGTCCCAGTTCAGACAGCCGGTCGAAGGCACACACTCCTGTCGTCCCCAGAGTGGCACAGAGCTGAGCAGTGGACACACACACACACACACACACACACACGTTACGTTTAGCATTTGTGTATATTCATTATTCGACTCAGACTCACTGACTTCTTTTAACCCTGTAAAACTGACGGTATCGTTGCTGGTACATTCCCACTATCATACATATCTCCTCTTTTAGTTTTTATTTGACTCTTGTTGCCTGGACCTGTCGGCTTCCGCTCAAATGTTAAATTGAATATGATAAAATAAAATAAAAATACAAAACTTCTTCCATCTTGAATCCTGGTGTAATCTCGGTTGGTGCATTGTCTATTTCTTGTTGCTAGAGCATGCAATTAACAATCAATCAAAAACGTTACAGGTCAAACAATATTTGAAAAAAGGAATGCTTTGATTTTCATAATAAATCAGGCATGAAATGGTTAAATGTCTAACTTCTGAATTAAACATAAAGAGTATTAAATCAAATACTGGCATTCATTGGTATTCAGTAACACACAGGTTTCCATGACCCTGGATCAGCGTGATCCAGTGTTCTCCTCACCAGGAACGGGACCAGTCCTCTCCTGCGGTCCTCCTGGATGGCTCGTTTCAGAGCGTCTCCTCTCAGAGACAACTGGTCATCAGTGGGCAGGAACCTGATCTTCACCAGGGAGATCAGCCCGGCCTTCTCCACTGACGAATGGGCCTAAGAACAGGAGCACAGCGTCACACTGTCGTCCACGTGTCGGGACACTGGTGAAGAAGAGGTGCTGACGTTGACCTGATCGGAAGCGTACGCCACCAGTCTGGAATTTAGGACGGAGTCGTCGACGTCCTGGTTGAGTTCAGAACGCAGCTGCAGGATTTTGTCTTTCCGGGCTGCCAGCAGAGCCACCAGCGTACTTTCACTGACCGTACTCTAAGAAGAGCGACAGACGAGCCGAGAGAGGAGATCGTTAGCACCACATTCGTGATAGACACGGACCAAAACCATAGTTTTCTCCTCTGTCTTCCTCCACATCACATCAACAATAGTTGCATCCAAATGGATCCACTGGAATCGACTGGACAGGCTGTAGTTCATACTCCAGACCTTTAGTTGGCGCTGAAGTTCACCAAAAACGAAGTATGTATGTATAAGTATGTATGAGGTGCATTTCCATGAAAAAAGCGTCTCCGTGTGGACGTGTCCTCTGTTTTGTGGAGTGGAGGTGCTGCAAACCTGTAGTACGCCACCGCCCCTGCTGTCCGAGTGGTCGTGCAGGAAGAAGGAGGGGAGTCCCAGAGCTTCGCACAGCCAGTCCATCATGTTCATCTCCAGCTCTGTGCATGCAGGACTGGAGGCCTGTGCAAGAACACCCCACACCTTATCAAACATTGGATGTCACATTTAAGGTTGACATGGTGGGATGGTCCCTTATCCAAATCCTGGCTACGCTTTCTTTGTGTCTCTGTGTGGGTTCTCTCCAGTTACTCCACATTGCCGGTACTTGAAACGGGAGTGTCAGCGGTTGATAGTCTTAGCCCTGTCGTAGCCCTGCAGCTTGTCCATTCACCTGCTGACAGCTGGGATTGGCTCCAGTATAAACCTCAAACCCTAAAAGCCAGCAACCAGACTGTCCCGTCACCCCTTGTCGGTTCTAGAAGTTCCAGAAGATTCTACTTGTTAAGTCACTGGGAAATGGTACAAACCCTTGCTAATGTTCTAACCAATCAGTAAGGGATGCTATTGAACGTCCTTTTGGAAATGACGGTAGTGGTCGCAATGAGCAGTCGCAGCTCGATAAATGTATTGTTTTACCGTTATGTTTAAGGTTAGCCTGGACAACCAGACTCATCTAGAAAAACGTAGGTTTGGGCAACAAGCTAGTTTTTCTGAACTCCATTGGGTACACTATTGGGTAGCAACGAACAAGGTGATGTTATCAGATGAATGAGTCTGTGGCAGTTTCTTTTGGAGCACAGTGGTGGAGATTGATGGAGAGAAGAGAGAAGAAAGAAACGTCCAACTAGTTTACTGCTGACGCGCCAAAGACGATTCAAACCACCGCATTCATCATCATCATTGTGTAGCTATACCACTGCATCGGCGCAGTATTGTCACGTCAAATTAGATTCACTACAGTCTGCTACATCCATGTGTTCGTATTCTTGTTAGGAATCCTGTAATTGCACACTGTGCCTATATAAAGAATTCAAATCCACTTCAAACTTTTAGGTTTTAAGTATGGTTTAAAAAGTTGTTTTCTTACCCAGGTGAATCCAACACAGTTGATGGCATCGGCCAACATGTCCCCGAGCATGGATGGCCAGGAAGTCAGACTGGGGTAGTACGCATGCATGTGAGGACTCTGCCAGTGGACCACCTGTGGAAAGGATTATTTAAAAGATATGCTATTTGTTGGTGTTGCAGTCAAGACCTCCTAACCTGAGACACAAGTCCACAACCTCCATAGGTCATGATCAAGAACAAATTAACCAAAATAAGACCATTTTCAAGACCATCACTATGATGATAAGCACATGAATCCACATTTATTGTTCAAAATCCAAATTATCCCCCTTCAAATACCCCGAGCAGTGCTTTTAATCAGTTTAACTTTATTTAAGTTTAAGTACATTATACCTTATTATTTCTAAGTTATGTTCAATTGACATGTCTCGCCAAAGTGGGGGAGCATCAGAGCTATGCAGCAAAACAAAGGACTGAAGCTGAAAACTACCAAATAAAACCACAAACACACAAGCTGACTGGTGTTTTATTCCTTTGTCATCACTAAAGATCCAATCCAATGTAGATTTAGCTGCTAACATCCATGTAAACACAAGCTACCCAGTCTTTAGAAAGCTAACGTGGAAGATTAGCTTAGCATCTAGCACAAAAAAGTGTGTCAGTGTCAAAATTAAAAAACGTATATCTTTGCTTGAATTAGAATGTGGCAGTTTCACACCCATATTACCACGTTACCGTTTCTAAGTTATGTTCAATTTCAGTGTCTGCCGTCCCAGTGAGGGAATGTCATAGAGATGCTACGTGACAAAGGACATGAAGTGAAAACTATGAAAAAAACCACAACCTCACAAACTCACTAGTACTTTATACCTTTAACTTCACTAAAGATCCACTCCAACATAGCTTTTGCTATAAACTGTTCATGTAAACACAATCTGCCTGGTTATTAGCATGCTAGCATGTACAATTAGGTTAGTTACTGAGGATTTAGGACGTGTCGCGCTGATAACTGCAGCAGCCAGGGGGCAGTGTTACAACATTAAAAGTATTCTCTTGATTTAACTCAAATATGTGAGTTTCACAGTTTTCATTAAAAAAAAAAAGTCATGAAAATTGTTTTTCCCATTGGTTGTCTGACTAACTCATCTTGAGACAGAGACTGGTCTCTGCTGGGACTTACTCCGGGCATGATGACCTTCTCTATGTCGTTGAAGATATTCTCCCAGTTGTCCGGCTCGACAGGAGCAGAGCTGGGGAGAAGCTCCTTCATGTAACCTGGTTTGACATCTGGAATCACCCTCCTGTCCCTGATGGACCTCAGGTACTCTGTGATGTAGTCCACCAGCTCCTTACCTGCTCAGTAAAAGTTACTTTCCTCAGATAAAACTGTCACAGAGTCAAACGTGCGTCAGTGAATAAGCTGCAAGCCGGTGTTACCTCTGCGGTTGTACTCCTCAGCCTGCATGCTGGGTAGGTGGAAGGTGTGTGAGTCGGATCTCTGTGCAACAGGTGGGAGGATGCTGCTGGACGCTGCTGGATGCTGCAGCGTCCACTGGACATATATAGACACTGGGGGGAGGAACACACCCTGAACCGCTGACGCATCAGCAAACAAATATTCTTTCCCTCATTGTCAGGGTTTTGCATGGCTGGACCAAATATTTGACTAACACAGGTCACAATGAATTTATTATGTTGAGGAATTATGATGAATGCAAAATAAAATAAAATGTTTCTGTTTGAACACAAGTTTTTACATTTCATTTTTCATTCAATTTAATGAAATAACAATAAATATTCTTTAAAATTACATTTTCAAATAAATGTGTTATATTTAAATTATATTTATAATTTCATTTAATTTGAAAAAAAACCCCAAATCATGTGAATTTTTAAAGAAAATACATTTTTAAAAAGGGCACTGTTTCAAATGACATTTAAAAAGTACATTTTTCATATTATAATGAAGGGCACATCTTGGCGCATGTTCTCCCCATAGGTGAGGAGGGTCTTCTCCGGGTACTCTATCACTTCCACTGTCCAAAGACATGCAGTAGAATCGAGGATCCATTTCTTACATTAATCCTCAGTATATGGTTGTTAATGAGAACGTGACCATGGAACTGTGCAGAACCAAACAGTACGTCAGGAACTCCCCATTATCTCAACAGCTGAAATATTAAGACTACAAGAGATCGTTCCTGTGTTGACATATTTGAAATGTACAAGGGTGTGGGAGGGGAGAGGACGTGATCTGAATCTGCCTTTGAGACTTGGACAAAAGCTGGAGCTTCACCTGGACGGTCACCTCCGTCCTGTTTACTGAGCATTGTCCTCCACGGCTCGTTTCCTCACGGAACCCTTTCACTCACTCCGAGCTCCATTCATCCACATTATATTTGTCATAGTATTTGTTATATTTCAGTGCACGTTCTGTGACTGTGTAAATACAATTGCCGTTGAGCTGTATTTCTTATACAACTTACATGTGTACGCTATTCTATTTTCAATTTATTTCAGTAATAATAGCTGTTTGTCTTTTCTATTTATTGTTTTTGCATTTTTGCTTGTTTCCAGCAAATTTTCACTTGAAATCAACAGAAAAATCTGCCAGATTTTTTTCATTTGATGTGTGATGTGTTGTATTTTAAGTGAGTGAAGGAATTTCTTTCACTATAGTGTAGTGAAATGTTTTTTTTCACTATGACACATGACATTTTGATTAGAAACAAGACAAATGAGTCGTTACGACAAACGGATCTGACTTTGAGCTGAATTCGACACTTGAGTCACAGACAAGTTTCTCAGAGTCTCTGCAGAGAATGTGGAACAGATGTTTGATCCCACTGCAGCTCCAGACGATGACAACCGTGTGTTGTGGCCCACCACCCAGCTGATGTGGTGTTTACCGGGGGCTTGGGAGTGGGGGGGTCAGAACACAATGTGTGCTTTGTGCTCAGTGTACGTCTGTGAATCTCAGCCTGATGAAAGCAGATTTAATTGTAATTGTGCAATCGAACTTCAAGTGCAGCCGTGCGGCTTCAAAGTCAAAGTGCATCAGGATAGTTTCTCTTCTGCTGCTTTTGAATGGAATAAGTTCATGACATCAGCAAACCGCAGAGGAAATGTGTGTGCGAGCTGGTTAATGAGTGTCTGTCTGCTCCCATAGCAATCAATAGGTCTATTGATCAATATTGTTCATGTGTGGGTTTTTGTATACGTCCATATATACGGTACATCCACATATACCTACACCAGATGGAAATAACACAAAAGGCAAAAGGTTGCGAAAGGTAACACATATTGAAGTATATGAGAAGTACTTTAAAATAGGTTTTACTTCATTTGTTAACTAGAGGGGGCATTTTTAGCAGTTGAGTTATTTTTATATGTTTATTTAAAAACAACATCTGTTGTTTTCAGTCAGTGTTCACATTTTTATATTAAGAGTCAACTCTTATTTAGTAGAACATATGAATGACGACCTCGGTTGTCTGAATAAAAAATACATAGTCAAATAAATGCAAATCTAAAAAGGTCAAAAGCAGTATAAATTATATTATATTATATTATATTATGGGTTTCATGTATACGTTCAGGGCTGTAGGTGGCAGTGTAGGTGCTTCCGCAGCTGACACTAATTTTTTGAGCGTAGAAGAAGATGCGCAACAAGGAATCAGGAATCAGCTGTCAGAAGGAAAGTAGCTTCACGTCACCGACGGTTTCAAAAAGAGATAATTCCGTGAAAACAGGTAATTGTGAGTCAGCTTTCACACGCCTCTGTGTCTGAACCTGACAACATTAATTGCAGAGCCGTTAACAGCGCGGAAGTAGCTGTCGTTAGCTGTTGGTGAACTGCGTGAGATGACAGGCTAGGCTAGGCTAACAGCCTAACTCAACTTGGACCGGAAAGAAAGCGAGCTTGTTTTGTAATTCGCCTTCAGGCTGTGTTAAACCGGTGGTGGGTGGGTGACCGATTACCGTTAGTGTCTGTTAGCTGGCCGCGAAGGTTCGCCTGAAAACTCCTGTTTGCTCAGTGTTGACAGGTCCAGAGCTAGCTGCAGCTACAAGCTAATGTGAGCTAATGCCAACACTCGAATATGCTCTTAGACATAGATTAGAAGAGAAAAGAATGTCTTTATTGATCCCATGAGGGAAATTATCATGTTATAGCAGCTAACAAAGAGAATTCTTTGAATTAACGCACACAGTACCTAAAACTTGACAAAGTTGTGCTATATGTTGTGCTATGAGCTGTCATGTAATGTCATCAGCTACAGTTATTGTGTCATGTAAAGTGTGTTTACATGTTTTTTTTTTACCCATTTTTTGAAGTTGTTGTTGATGTCTCCAGAGATGCCAAGAGGGCCTGTGGAGCAGTGACTGTGAGGTCTGACCCAACACAGCCGCCAACATGCCCGCCGTGTCCACCGGGGTCAAGGAGCTGTATCTGTCCACGTCGCTCGGCGACCTCAACAAGAAGGCTGAAATCAAACCAGAGAAGATCAGCACCAGGAGGTAACAAACACCACCAACCACCGTCTCATGTACCGTAATCAGTGGGGATTGTCCCGTTCCAAAAAAAACAATAAATATCTTGTGGGTGAATCTGATTCCTTGTGAGTGAGTTGTACCCTGAAAATTAAACTTACTCTGGGAACGAAAATGACACTGAACGAGTTCACTGCTCAACCGTACATGAATGAATCGCTAACCGAATCACCGATTGAACGGTACTAAGTTTACTGGAGGAACTCATTGACTCTGCAGCAATATGTGAACGAATCACTGAACTCTGGCTGGTTCCTTTGTTCGTTTGAAGTTTGCTGGAAGACATTTCGCCACTCATCGGAGAAACTCCTTCAGCTATCAGTGAACGAATAAGTGATCAAACTGAAGGACTGGACCTGGAGGAACTAGTTGACTGAGCGTAATGATACACAGTGAACGAACTGGTTGTCTGTGGATGTATTTACCCTATGAACGAGAGTCCTGACCGAGGTTAATGAACTGGAGATCAGTTAGAAACATCTGGAACGTGTTAAATCCACAATTTGGTGAGCAGATCTTTTGAAACCATTTTCCTGAACGGATTCGACTGATTCCATCTGTCCTGCCCACCGCTGAAGTCCTCACAGAAACTTAATTTATGCTCAGATTATTTCTATTCCTCTGACAACTAAACTCCCAGTTGGTCTGACATCATGTGACTTTGCAGCTATGTCCAGAGTGCCTGCAAGATCTTCAAGGCGGCCGAAGAGAGTCGTCTGGACAAAGATGAGGAGAAAGCTTACGTGCTCTACATGAAGTATTTAACAGTGTACGACCTCATCAAGAGAAAGGCAGACTTCAAACAGCAGCCGGTATGCTGCTCCTCATGGATTTGTCATCCGCCGCCGCCGTGTGCTCACACTCATCCTGTGTCTTCTTTATTCTTCATGAAGGAGTATTACCTGACCATGCTGGGGCCGATGAGCTTCAAGAAAGCCATTGAAGAAGCAGAGAAGCTAGCTGAAAGCCTCAAACTCAGGTCGGTGGCCCAGCAGCACTCAGCAGTACCGTAATGGTCACAAAACGCTTCCTGAAAGCTGACATTTCACAGACAAGTTGCTGTCATTACGGTAACAACTGGCCGGCTTCCAGCAATAGAGAAAATGGGATTACCGTAATGTAGGTAGGCTCGCAGGGGTGTCAAACTGCGGTCCTCAAGGGCCGCATATCCAGCAGGTTTCAGACGTCACCCTGCTCCGACCGCACCTGAATCAGTCTCTGAGCTGTTCTGGTGAGGCTGCTAACGAGCTGCTGATTTGAATCAGGCCTGTAGGAGCAGGGTGACATCGAAAACCTGCTGGATATGCGGCCCTCGAGGACTGGAGTTTGACACCCCTGGGGGGACCGAGTGACATGTCACTGCAAAATGTCCAAACCTTCCTGAGAATATGTCTTATTTTTAATCAAAATGTCTAATTCCAAGTAAAGAGAATTTAATGTCTAGACATGAAACAGTCACTGCCCCCAGTGACTGTTGGATATTTTCTGTGCAAAGTATGTTAGTGTATCAGTGTATCACCGGTGATACCGCGGGTGTTAAAGGGCTAATGGACTGTCTGCATTTGTTCATTTCAATCAGGTACGAGGAGGTGGAGGTCAGGAAGAAACTGGAGGCGAAGGAGAGACAAGAGGAGAAGAAAAGGAAGGAGGAACTAACGGAGAACGATGGCAGCCGAGCTTCACCCAAAGTATCGGCCGGGAAGGACGGCAAAAACGTAGTACCGTCAAATTCCTCTCTGACAACCGTCTCATGGACCGCCGCTACATTCACACCAGCGCACGTTGGAGTACCGTAATGTTTGCGACTGTTTGCGCCAACAGAAAACGGCCAAACAAAATTACGTTGTGAATTTTTACAGAGAAGTGTCACTCGGTTCCTCTGCCTGGTGCTGCCATTACGGTAATCCCGTTCATTCAGCAAGTCAGTCATTACCGTAATGACAGCAACTTGTCTGTGAGGTGACACTTCAGTGCAAATAGTCGCGTAATTACGGTAGCGTGAATGTTTGGTGGTTTCAATTCCAGCACAAGCAGAATGAAATTGCGGTTGCGATGCTCTAAAAGGGAATTTTTGAGTTCTGGATAACGGTGTTCAATAAGAACGTATGTTTGTTTTCTGTGTTTGTTCCCGTTCAGTCTTCATCTTGTGTTTCTGTCTTGTGTCAGGTGAACGGAGAGCAGAAGGAAGTGAAGAACGCAGCTGCCAAAGGTACAGAGAACCCTCTTCTGTCTGCTTTCTACCAGTTTGTTGACCTGGACACTCAGTCCGCGACCTGCTCCAGCAGCAGCGGGTCCAGCCGGGGGCGTCACTGCCGAGAAGCTTTTCCAAATGATGAAGGATCAGAGCATCACGCTCATCGTCATGGACGCCCGAAGCTGGAAGGACTTCCAGGAGTCACACATCCAGGTCCCAGCTCAGACCTGCATCAGCGTGCCGGAGGAGGCCGTCAGCCCGGGGTAGGACCCCCAGACTGGAAGGAAGCCCCTGCGTTCATGCTGGCCTACTTTGGAGTACCGTAATTGTGCGACGATTTGCTCAATTGAAAGTTGACAAGTTGCATTCCACAGCCCAGTTGCTGTCATTGCGGTAATGACAGATTGAATGGGATTATTGTGAGAACAACTACGTTGCTGTGAATACGGTAATCCCATTCTGTTTCCAGAAGCTGGTGAGTCCTGAGACCTGACTGAAGTGCAACTTCTCAACTTCACTTCCTGAAAGTTGAGAAGCTGCACTTCAGGTTGGTAAGATAAGATAAGATAAACCTTTATTCGTCTCACAGTGGAGAAATTTGCAAGTAACGGCTTCTGGCAACAGATTACCGTAATGACACCAAGTGCAACTTCTCAACAATCGACATTTCTCAGTCCTCTTAGCTCCTTCTTCACACCGGGTGAAGCAACTGATTGCGACTTCTTGGCTTTCAGGAACTGTTGAACGATTTCTAATTGCGCAAATAGTCCAGTGATTACGGTACGGTACGTATGCTAGCATGAAAGGAGCAGCAGGGATACTGTCAGTGCCGGGGGCTTTTGATGGTGAACTTTGGAACAATCAAGGACTGGTCAATGGAATGGCGTTTGTGTCGCCTCTTGTTTTTCCAGGATCACTGTGAATCAGATCGAGGCCAAGCTGCCCGAGGGGTCCAAGGATCCCTGGAGGCGGCGGGCTTCTGTGGATTACATCGTGCTGTTGGACTGGTTTAACTCGGTCTCTGACCTGGCTCTGGGCACCACCCTGCAGAGCCTCAAAGACGCCCTCTTCAAGGTAGGCGCAGCGCCGTTAGCGTAGGCCGCGCTGTGTGTGTCAGCGTGTCTCTGAGCGTGTGTGTCCACAGTGGGACAGCATGACCATCCTGCGCAGCGAGCCTCTGGTGCTGGAGGGGGGCTACGAGAACTGGCTGCTCTTCTACCCCATGTACACAACCAACGCTAAGGTTCAGCCCCCCCGGCAGAAAACCATCAGCAGCCTGCCGCCACGTGAGTACCTAAATCTGTTCACGCGCTCGTTTCTTCTCACATAACCCTTTAACACCGACGGTACCGCTGGCGCTACGGTCACGCTAGCATACGCAGCACTACCGTAATTACTGCTTATATTAC
>JBBMJM010019410.1:2310-13330 GCA_037832705.1 Centriscus cristatus
GTGTGTGTGTGTGTGTGTGTGTTGATGTGATCCATCGCTGTCAACGTACAGGTGGAATGAGTCTCAGCTGAATTTGGCTTTGGAGAAATCCATCTCTGGGTGCTGCGCCATGAACCTGCGGAGAGATGTAAGAGTAAGGATATACTGGGGGTGTGACAATCAACTGATCTATTGCGATTGATTTAACCGTGATCCAATCACATCCATGAACACTTTCTTTGACGAGCTCCATGATTTGCATCAACTTACTTTTTCAATATGTCTTGTTTCTTCTGCTCCTCAGATGTAGGCAGACCCATGGATTTCTGCCGTTGGTCGTACATCATCTTCTCCACCATCCCCCGAGTTTCTCCATCAAGGTCTGACAGCTGCTCGCCATGAGATACACAAAGGGCGGATGAGAGAACAAGACGGAGGAATACGTGTTTCTTATGGTACAAGTAAAGGATGAGGAGATTTTTTTTTTTTAATCTCCCAAGTGAAATTCACAACGGACAGAGGTAACTGACCTTTGAGTTCTCTGGACAGATTTTCTTGGTGTTGATTTCTGGATCGGTGGTCGCAATCTTACTCCACCACTCCATCTTATTAATCTGAAGTGAAAGCAGACGTTTCCTCAGCGGACACTGACTTCAGGACTGAAGAGCGAGACGACTTCACGAGTTTTCATACCTTTTCCAGGTGGACTATAACCACCTTGCCGTCGTCGAGGAGCCAGGAGCTTTCTTCAACTTTCACTTCATTGCAGAGCTCCGTCTCGATTACAGGAGCGTGTCCTTTCAATCCGACCTTGAGGGAACGTCTCTGGATGTCCACGACCACGTCTCTGCCCTTGATGCGGAACTTCACATCAAAAGGCACAGTGATCTGCAGGAGCAAATATTATATTTGAACATTTCCAATTCGGTTTATGGACAATCAATCCTGTGATACAGATGTAACCACGTTTTCACCAGGACGACATTACTCCATATGTCTGGAGGAGATAGACATCACAGCACCTGAGGTCACAAAAAGAAAAGCCCTGATAAACACACTCACATCAACTTCGGAGAGGGTCTGTGTCCACTTGTAGTGTGGCAGGTCAGCTCCGTTTCCTGCATTGGGCTTCAGTTTATCTTTGTCCTTCTCGTCCTCCTCTCCTTCTTCGGTGTCAGACTGAGCATAGGAACCGATTGGCTTATCTCTTCAGTGAAACATCTGTGCAGCTTCAGTTAGATCAGTCTGGAGGTTTTACACTCACCTCATTCTCTTTTTCTTCTTTCGCCGATGACTCGACTTCTTTTGTCTCCTCCTTCATCTCTTCCTTTTTCTACAACACATGGACCACAACTTAACACCTGATGACTCAAAGGCAACGATTCAAACCACGCCATGGATCAAGTTAATGACCTTATCAAGTTCACTCTGTAGTTTCTCTGCTTCTTCATCAGTCAGTTCCTGGATTCTAGGACCACCCTCACTTTTCTTCTTCCTCTCTTCCTCTGCTACTTGAGCTGCTCTCTTGGCTTTGTCCTTTTTTTCCGTCTCCTGTTTCTGCTTTTCTTTGTGGGCCTTTAATGCTAGCTTGCTGTGATGGGCGAACGCATCCTTCACTAGCTGCAAACAAATAGCGGAGACAGGTGATAGGTGGAGGTGTGACACTGTCAGACTCAGATGTCATATGAGCTTTGCGACGAGTTAACCTGCTCACCTTCTCCGCAGCACCTGCATCTCCCCCAATGAAGAAATCAGTTTTGCGGCGAAGAAAGCTGAAAAATGTGTTGACTAACTGTTGGAAGAAAACCAGGTTGTTAAAGATCAAATCGACATCAAAGATTTAGACTTTTATATTTATGATTGGTGCATTCATATTGACAAAAGTTTAACCAGTCCAACATTTTATCTGACAATAAAATAATAGATCCGTATTATAGATACAATAGATGTGCTGCTGGAAATGTGGATTTCACTTGGAGATAAATAAAAGTGTCCATTCATCTGTCTATATTAGTCCAAAAATATATCTTACACCACATCTTGGTACATTAATCTAGTTGTCATCTTTCTATAGCCTCCACTTTGCAGCATGTCCTCGAAGGAAACTCTTTTCTGGAACATTCCACCTATGTAGTGCCAGCATCGACTTCAGTATGAAATAGATTCATCCTAACCTCTATCATGAAAATATCAGGGTTAAATGATAAACACGAGTGCATTTATATAAAGTATATTTAAATGGTACTGAAAAACAATTTATATTTTTCCTACTGGTGCAGTCACATGAAATCATGAAACAGAAAACCAAAGGAACAACAGCTTAATAATCTGAGCAGTGACGGGGTTTTAGGTAATGATAAATTCAAATACGAACACAAAACGGGTTGGTATAATACCTCATTTCCATGCGAATGTATAAAGCTTGTTCCTAGCATCAGGCTAGCTACCCTAGCTACCGTAAGTTAGCAAGGAAGGCCACACTGAATTACCTCTTGTACTCCTCCTTCGTGCTGCTGAGCCATAACCAGTAACATCCCGTCGTACTTTTCTTCATCGTCACCCATGTTTGTGGAATAAGAAATTACTTCAACAAATGATAGCCACGCAAGGATGAAGTTGAGTTTGCGACAATGAGGCCGAAGAATCACGCGAGTCACTTCCTGGAGACAAAGCCCGCCTATTCTAATTTGGACCAATCAGAAGAAAGGATATTGAAAGACAAACGAGACGTCCAATGTTAGTCGAGCTTTGTTTTCCGGAGGAAATCAGGAGGTGACTGAGGAGATTTCACTTCAGGAGGAATATATTTTTTATTCTTCCTAATGATACAAATATTGTCATTACATGTAAAAGCTTGCACACAAGAAACCCGACATTGCTGCATAACCTGCATGAGTGAACAAATGTCAGAATGCAGACCAGCTACGTTTACAGCATTTTAATTAACTGTGATCAGTTACAGTCAAAGTGTTTAATTAACAGTTACTTATACATATACAAGATTAAATATTTCCCCTTGTTTTCGTGCAAAGAGATACATTATGAAAATGCTTGAACTATCCTTTTACGATATATATAATGGTCAGCTTGACATTTTTACAGATTCAGCCAACCTACAAAAACACATTTAGTAGCAGGACGTGAAAAATACAGTTAATGTAGTTGTAGTTAGTAATATTTTGTCAATATCACAACAGTCAAGTAATTCTGACCACCTGAGCTCACTCACCACACAAACCCAGGTGGGAGCTTATGAGGAAGAAAGTCAATTGGCCATGGTTGTGTCACTAAAGCAGTGCGCCACCCAGTGGACAGATTAGGAACCTTTAGTGAAAGGCTGCTGTCGTCTTCTATGCAGAACTAAGCCCCAGGCCGTGTGTTTGACACCCCTGATACCAAATATACAACTGAGGGTCTTCAAAGGAGGATCACTGACTTTGGGATGAACATTTGAAACCCTGGACTAACTCACGCCTCATGCTTATTACTTTGGCATCTCTTTGAATCGGAAAAGAGAAGATTCACCACACACTTAGGAATGTCATGATCAGCATCTGTACATCTTTTACAACCTACCGGGCAAAACAACACAAAAGAATTTGCAAAAACCAAGTGCTTCAATAGGACATTTGGTCTTCAGCCTCTTTGGACAATATGTAGCAAAGATAAGCACACAGTTGCTTTTATATGTGTCATTTATAGTTTTTGCATTAACACCAATGATCTTAAACATACTTTAGTACCCTTTTCTGTTGATGACAGACCAAAGGTCACTACTTTGGTTTTACAAAACCTACCTACCTACCTTGTACATGAATGACAAATCATTTAGTTAACAGTGATTTGACCAGGCCAATCCATCTCCGAAGTATAAAATCAGAAAATACACAGAAAATACAGCTTATCATTTCTCATTTCTTCCTAAATCAAGCTGCATTGTTTGCCTCTCAGTCGATACCAGAACAACCGGTTTCTAGTATTTCCTAATAACCACTGTAATGGTGCAGGCACAACACGGTTGAAGTGTCCCGCTCCACATCTCCTCAACGGTTCAAATCAACACAGACAGATGCTACCGTTATAATATACATTTAGATTATACACATTAGCTACCTGAGGAAATCAAGTAACTATAACATCCGCTATCAGCAGGAGGTGCTGATAAAACGGACATTAAAAAAACTGACCTGGAGTCAGATGGACAGATTCTCATCAGAGACCAACAGCAACTTGATGGGCTAAAAGCACATTCATTTCAAGCAGTAAAACATTATTTACGTGACATGAGTGTGAGTGTAGCTATAATGAATCATATTCCGTAACATATTGAGAGTACTACACGGCCACAAAAAAACAGTCACAACACACCACATACCAGTTACGATCCCCTTCATATGAACATCGTTCATAGAACATCAGCCATAATATACAAACATGAATTCTGTAAAGTGAAGCAGAAACAAAAACACTAGCTTTTTGTGAGCTTAAAATTAGCCAGTCTGCCAAAGAAGTAGTTCTATGTGAGAACACTTACACACATTAAGTGCGTGTACATTCCACGTGTGCTTGGTAGGAAAACAACAGAACCAAGGTGCCTTCACTGATGTTAAGTATTTAATTCACAGGGTCTGAGACACACTGAATGTGCAGATGTACGCTGTGGTTATTGAAGGAGATCACATGATCCACATCTTTTACTGATTCCAATTGTCCTGTGCAGAGCCAAAGTCAAAGTCGAAGGCTGATTGACAAGTAATATGCATTGAACGCTGTGATGAAATAAGCCAGCGGGGTGACCACCCAATCAATCAATCTTCAAATACATATACAATATCTGTAAATATGAACAGAGAGCCCTGAGATCTCCAACGTCCTTCACACAATGTGACTTTTCACCTTTTCCTCAAGGCGGCCCCCCGCCAGAGAATTTAATCAAAGTCATTCCGCCTTTCAACATCTCACCTGCAACCTTGCGGCCAATGACAACACTGCACTTCCCCCGGCGTGGTGAAGGAATCACGTTCTCACCGACGTGCGCATCAGCGGCACACCTGAGGAATTGGTGTCTGCAGTGGACGTTGAGAAGGATGAACTGGAGGCGTGACCTGAAAAAGCAGCAGACGAGGTGCATTTCACTATTAATCACTATTAACAACCTTTCTGATCATAGTAATGAGATATTCACTTCTCCTTTAAAGTCCTCCAACAGTCCTATTCCACATCAGTTACCTCTGACACACACAGAAAAACAGGACGTGACAGCAGCGTCTCACTTTTCTCCTCACCTCCGTTGTTCCTCCACATGTCCCTGGCACACTGGTCCGAGGGCGTTAGCTCTGATATTTGGATATTTGGATTTGATTTGTAATCATCTTGAGATAGAAGAGAAAGTAGCAATCAACCCGGGGGCAGACAGGATAGTGGATCGAGGTTTTTGAAGTGGAAAAGAACGACTAAACTTACTGTTGTTGCTGGATGAAAACGACTGACTGTCCCTCATCGTCTCATTCCCGCTATCCGAGAGCGTCCTCTCCACCCGGGAGACGCGCGGCCTCTTCTTTGTACTCTTCCGTGTGCTGATGCGGATGATGCCCCGCACCAGCCGACATTCCGCCTCCTGCTCATCCATTTTGTGCTCCTCTGCCAGTGAGTTAATGAGCTGGTTGATCGCCTTGCTCTTCCTCAGAAACACAGAGTCGGTTGTGCACCTGGCCAGCTCTTCGATCTGATATTCAGAATAGAGCTCCAGCAGCTTCTTTGTAATCAGAGAGTCTACATCCTCCTCGACATCCTCCCAGTCATCGAACCTCAAGGACTCTTGCAGGGACAGATGGCTGGGCTGTGTCTGACCGCTGGGCGGAGGCACGTGTAACGGGGCTTTCGGGTCAAAATTCAAATATTCTCTCGGACTGTCCACTTTGACTCCAGCGATGCACACGTCTCCCAGCCAGTCTTCTTCTTTGCTGTCTTCAAGGTTCGCAGCTCGGAGGCTGACCTTTTCAGCTTTGTCTGGGGCGCGCTCGTTCGGGCCCATGCATGGGGTGAGCTTACAGAATCTGTACAAGCCACAGGTCAACACGGTGCACATAATGGTTCTGCAGCTCCTCGGAGAAGAGCAGGGGTTGCACGTCTGAGCTGCAGAAGGAGCATCAGCTGAACCAGGAATGAAGGATGCGGCCTCAGATGCCTTCCCATTTACATCTCTAACATGAGCCTTGTGAAGGTCTCTGACCCCTGGGGTCTGCGGCTCGGGTTCTGCAGGGTCCACACACCGTTCCTCGTATGACAACCTACCACTCCACCTGAGTTCATGCTCAAGGTCTCTAGGTCCTGATCTGTCACTCACACTGCCAATGCTGTCAGCAGACATGACGTCCTCGCTCCAACGTCTGCACGGGATCAAAAGACGCATACATGGTAAAAAATGTTTAGGAGGCATTCATTGACTCAACGTCGCAAGCAAAATGAATATGCAACTACCTGAGGGCATTTCTATCCAACACAAATGTGAAACTACTATCCCCAGGTGGCAGTTAAAGCCACCTGACTGGTTCTCCTGAGGACGTTAGCACACATTCGAACATAAGTATTCTACTCTACAAAGTCACTTTGTCATGTAAAGCTCTTTTTAGTAAGTCATGGATTCCAGAAAACAAAGAGAAATTGTTAAAATAAAACATCTACCCACTACGAGTCTGCTTGTCAAACTCAAACTGACGATGAATTGTCAGGTTGAGTAAATCCAGTAACCCCAATGATCTCCAATGATGAAACGTCTTTTAATTCTCATCACCACAAATGAAGGGTAGAAAATGTCACTTTTAAATCCCATTCAATAGACACAGCCTGATTGTAACTGACACTGCTGTGTGTTCCACCGGGGTTGATCCGAAAGAGAAAACAAACCCTCGGTTATGAAATGATGGTTGTACTTCGTACGATCAGCTCACAAACTACTGAATCTGTTATTAAATGTTAAACCACTACTGGCCTTTGGTTAGATATGAACACTGAACACCGGTTTGGCCGCAGCCCGATTACTGTTTTCAAATCATTTCACTTTCATGGCGGCGTCATTGCTGCACTGTTCCTCCATTAGCGGACCGAAGTATTTGTCTATAAATGTACTTACAAATACGCACTTCTTCTACCAACGTCCTCCAAAATGAACGTTGTCCTCTTCACATTACATTGAAAATGTCCCCTCTTAAGGCAATTTTTTCTGTCCGCCTACGTCGCTTTGAGTAGTTTTCGACAGATTCCGTGTACCTGAGCGTCAAGGTGGCGGAAACACACCAGGTAACAGCCACAATGGGCTGAACTTCCGGTCCGGCGTACAAAAATAAAATGCAAAACATGACTAGTTGAAATGACGGTCGGTGGAATTACTTATTTAAATAAATGGACTTGATTCAAGTTAAATTATCAGACAAGACCACCGTCCATTCCCATTCCTTGTACTCGACGCGACCTACGAAAACTTTAGCCAATTCCTAACCTTCATGGGAACAGATCACAAGAAACGTGTTCGTTAATTCTAATTAATTAGAAAAGAATGAAGGTTCGCCTGTTGACAAGTAGGAGAGATGAACGAGTTAATGAATGAATAAGATAAAAATACAAATTGCACAAAATGTTACGATACGACTCTGTTGGTATTATACAAAAGCAGATCTGGTTTTATTTTGTTCCAAGTTCCGCTGACAATTCCGAAAAATTTCCATCTTCACAAATCAGTGGTTAATACGTCAAGTCAGCTGATTTACCGGATGTTGTACGAGGGAAGGAAAAATTATGGCAACGATTTTAAAACTCTTCACTGATTTACAGAAAAAATGCTAATATTCTAATGGAAATCCAGTGACATTGAGTTTGGCCAGATCCATCAACCACACTCCACTCTTCAACACAGAAATGAATTCTATTCTAAAATCTGCAGTCCTTGCAGTTTGATGTCAGTTCCATAGAGCAACCAAGGGTGTGAGCCACACGTGCCCTCGTGAACCGTGGCTGTTCGTTTGCGAGTGTGACTTCAATTGTCTTACACTAATATTTTGTTCTAGTTTTTGGTCTCCTGTAATAGTATCTGGCCTAAAACTACATAAAACTGTCTTTTAATTCTTCGTCCTCTTCTTTTATCTGTCGGCTGCTGTGTTTCTTGTGTCCAGTTAAACACACTTCGTAAACACTGGCTGCTCTTCTGACTTTCACACCATAGCTTTTGTGTAGTCTGTTCATCAATGGCAAACACTGTTTAAAGAAGTAAATTATTCCCCTAAAATTTATTGCCAAAAAGTATTTACAAGTACAGTAGAAACAGATATTTATTAAAAAAAAAAAAAACAACAAAAAACAACCAAAAAACACATAAAAACAGTTGAAAGCTGGAGATGCACATTTTTTCAGATTGTCTGCTCTGAAATTCACAGGGGCAAAGATTTAATAAAACTATAAAAAATGTCAAGCATTTAAAAACTGATTTTCACAGCTTCTATTTTAGAAGCATTCAAGTTCAGAAACTCATCAGATTCCCTGAGAGTGAGTGAGGCACAGACGTTCACATCAGCGCCGTCTGGGGCAGCTCGGTGACCAGAATGAGGAGTAACATCAGTCCATGGTACAGTTTCAGTCCCTACAAGGACTCTTCTAATATCGGAGGCTGAGGTTCCATGTCAGTATCAGAAAGCCGGATGGTATTTATCTCCCCTGTGCTCCTGAACGTGTAGAGCTCATTGTCCACCATCCGGCGGTCCTGGAAGCCGAGGCTGTCCTGTCGGTCGATGGGAGTGCGTGGACGTGGTGGGATGAAACTCTCAGAGGGGTCCAGGAATGTCTTGTACTGGTCCATCTCAGGCTCTGGGTCTGGTTCTTTGATGACCGGCAGCTCTCCGTCGGTGGGCCCTGTGAAGGTGTTGTAGGAGTCCACCTGAATTCCTTTGTAATGGTCCTGCATGCTGTCAGCGTAGCTGGAGTCCCCCAGCAGGTGACCGTACACCATTGTCTCGTCTATGGAGGCATAGACATGGGACTCGTTGTCGGACCGAGTTTTGGCAAAGTGTCTGTCCCCTGGGCGGAAGATGTTCCCTTTGCCGATGTAGATGGATGCCTCGTCCCGTTTGTCTTGTTTCTTTTTCCTGTTGGAGAAAAGAAATCAGCCACAAATCCAACCTACTATCGATCACTATGAATAATAACCATAGGTGAACCCACTAAAGTACCAATTGCAATCATTTTGGATCCTATGAATGAGTTCCACGTGGTTTTACTAATGGGCACAAATAAATGTGGCAGAACTGTACTTTAACACTTTGGAGTTTGTACGAACCTTGTGACGAAGCATACGACAGCCAACACAATGAGCAAAAGGAGCAGGGCCCCTGCTATCCCAAGGAGGATCGCCAAGAGATCTTTTCAGGGTAAAAAAGAGACATACCTCAGTTGTTTAGGATTTCAATTTTTTTTTGTGTAGATGAAGACGCTCAAGAGCTTTCTTACTTTTCTTCTTCTGAAGGACAATCTTGGTCACTGCACCAAAGTGTCCCGTCTCTGGTACACAGTTGGACATGTTGAGATAGAAGCTGTGTGGCACCAGTAGCTTCTCCTCGATCTGTTCGTCACCCCTGCGGCTCATCATCTCCTCCTCGTACCCCAGCATCTGGACCTTGATGCCGGTGTGCCTTTTATGGCATTTGGGCTGGCTCACATTGACAAACTGTAGTTGTGCCTGGTACTGGCTCGGCAGAGTGACGATCCAGGACACGGTGGAGGAAGGCGTCATACCTTTGGGCCAGTTGGGCGTGGCCAACTGGGTCGGAGCAGACATCTGAGGGCTGACTCGGTAAATAATGGTCTCTGAAAGAATTGGACAAAGTAGAATTTTAAGTCTAATGATAGAGCGTCAGTAACCTTCAATCTTCTGCATTTACTTAATAGCGCCCCTGTGTGGATTTTAAAAGTAAAATGAATGAGCCCGAACGCTCCTGCAGAAATACCTGCAGTTTTGCTACATCTACAGAGACCTTAAACTGACTAAATTGTAAATTTCTCCATCACTGAGTTATGGAGCAACATGAGCATTCATTTACAAGTTTGTCAAAAGTTGGTACTGCTGGTAATGAATAAAAAACTGTCAGAAGCCCTTCTCGTATCTGATAAATCTCACCAATATAAAGCTACCACCACTTTACCTGGGATCTCTGGGCTAAATGTGACATTGAGAAAAGGCCCTTTCGTCTTGCTGAAGTCCTGGGCTGTCGCCGTGACCGAGATGTTGGCGTGCACCTGAACATTCTGGATGACCCCGTTGGAACAGAAATCCCCAATAGAAAAGTCATCATCCTTTGCCACATGTAAGGAGACGGAACTGTTACAGTCCTGTCCTGGCAGGGACAGGCGAAGGCCCCCTGACGGTGACATCAGGTCAATCGTGCCGTCCTGAGGGACGCTGATGTGCCAGGTGTAGCTGTGCAGCGCCATCGGTAGGCAGGAATCCAATGTGGGTACAGTGAGGAGAGTCGCGGGGCAGGAGGACAATGTTTGGCATCCTGTTATAAAACACAACACAGAATCAGGAGAATGTGATTTCCAGCTGATAAATCGACTACAAACAAGCAAGATGTGAAACGTATGTAGCTCGAACAATCATTCAAAAAACACATCTCACCGATAACTTCACCAGCAGTTAATTGCACCTCTTCTTTGGGACAATCCAGAAAGGAGAGTGCCGCCGTACTTCCTGCAGCCACGTTTATCTTCTTTTCAACTTTAGAGTCGATGCTCATCTCGCAATATGGATCCGATCCCACTTTCTCGATCTGTACAGACACTCTTTGGAGTTTGCTCAAATCCACCTTGCACAGCACTGAAAAGGAAATATAACAGTGTATGATACATTTTTGTAATGTGCTCTTTTTAGTTACGTTTAAATGTAGACACATGATTGCAATTTTATTACAGTTACTCCATGTTATGACATGTCAGCAGTGACAAGGCCTGGAATCAGTCATCCACCATGAAATGCCGGCAGCAGACGAAGACTTCA
>JBBMJM010019519.1:0-12201 GCA_037832705.1 Centriscus cristatus
CAGCCCCTCTTCCTGTTCCCTCCTAAACCCCCTGAGGGGCAGCAGATCCTTCACCGCAACACAGCAGCACTGCTTCAAATATGTTCACACCCTGCAGCCATATCCTAGTGGCCTGACAGTGTTTGATAGATGGATGCTGCTGGAAACTCCCTCTGGCTGGACAAATATCAGCCCATACAGAAGCTGTACAATGACACCGCTGTCTCCCGGCGTCTACAAAAAAATGGACATTTTCACCAAAAAATGGTTGAACCTTCTCGAGATCTCAGATCCTTCTGACCTTGTATCTCAAATATATCCACTAAATCTTTACAGGAAGCCATTATGATACTTGGAAATGCTACATGTCAACCACAGAGTGTTGTTGGAGATATTATAAGACTTTATTTTACTTTATTTCACTTTTTACTTTACTTTTTCCACATATTTGTTGTTCATTCAAAAATGAATCTTTCTTCTTTTGTCATTGTGGTGAAATGGACTTCCACACATTTGTTCATTTGGAAACAATTGTATTTTCTTGGGTAAACCAGAGTTCCCTCCGGACCTCTCCCCTCCGATCTAAACTTTCAAGCAGCCCGTGTCCACGTTGGCAGTCGGGGGAGATGGAAAGGTTTGTTTTCGGTAAGACTTCCTCCCGTCTGGAGGTTAATATCTCCTGACTGATTGTAAGTAGAGTACATCTTGTTTTTTTGTGGCTGAAACAGTCAAATCTGTCTTTGCCATCCGTCGTCCCACACAGGGGCTATTGAGACAGTTGGTTCTGGTGCCGGGTTCAGACGCCACCGGTCAGATGTGCCCGTCTGCCTTCGCCCAACTAGCAGCTCTGTCAGTTCCACCGCTTCTGGCAGATGTTCCTGGGGGGGCCGACAGTTACCTGACTCCCTACGGTAACTTACACCACATTTCGCAAAGCTGTCGGCCTCTGCACGTTGTCCCGAGTTGTTATTTGTGCCTCCTGAACCGTCAGACGAAACAGAGGGACGGGTGTCGGTGGGCGTAGAGCCGCCGTGCTCTCAGCTGCTCCAGGGTCAGCTGTGGTTCAACCCGCTGAGGAAAGGCCTCTACCTCTGCGACGGTACGGTGTGGACCACCGTGCTCGAGGGTGAGTCAGCCACCGGGGGCGAATGCAACGGTCCTCATCACTTTGAGCATCGACAAACGTACCTTTTTTCCATCTGCTCAGGTCACAAACGGCTGGACTACGTGCTGGAGCATCAGGTTCTCACCACCAGCTCAGAGACGTATGACGTCGAGGTACATCTGCTCCAACAGAAGGAATACTTCATGAACACTTCATTATATATATATCATATACGATACCTTATACATTATGTGGGAAACTGTAATCATCACAGTGAAAATAGTATCGCTCTACGATCGTGTTGAGAATTTTGTGGTGATTTCCTCCCCAGTTGTCGCTGCTCTCAGATGAACACTACATGAAACGAGGAAAACAACTCCATGAAATAGGGGAAGCATAAAGCATAAACTTTCATTTAAAAAAAGAGTTTGAAATCCTTGATGAGTTGTTTGAGGGATAACGTGCACTTAGCTGCGTTTTAATTTGATACCTCCAGTAAGGTCTCCATTACTGAAATTAACTTTGTGAAATTTCATCTTGACTGTGGTTTTGAGGCTCTTCTCTGTTGTGGATCCACCTCTGGCTGATGAGATTACCATGTAAAAACGTGTCGCGTTAGCCTTTAATTATCGCCATCCTTTGAGTATTCCTTTCCTACTCGAGCAGAGGTTTCCCAGGAGTCACAGCTCCCCGGCGGCGCTTCAAACTGTTTCAGAGGATCAGTGGAAGAAAGTGAAAGATTATTACACTAGTTATCATAACAACATTGTTGCGTGTGTTTTTGTTCAAGACAAGTTGAATAAAGTAGAGCAAATGAATTAGGAAATTGGTGGTTTTGTGGAGAGAAACCTCTGTTAAAGAACTTAACCTTCTTGTTTTGTATATTTCTGGGTTAATTCACTGGAAACAGAGTTTTTGTTTCATACTTTCTTTCCTCCGGTATCGAGGTGTTCCAGGTACCTGGTGTTGGTCTGATGGCCGCCATGGCGCACCGGTCCACAGCCTCTGGCTCAGCTGTGTACCAGTGGACCCAAACCGGTTTCCAGCTCTACCAGAACATCAGCACTCATGGAGCTCTGGCGTGGAGACATTTCCAAATGGGCAAGAAGGTACAAACGAGAAAAAAAACTAGCCCTGACATATGTATCCACCTTTGACCTTTGTGTCGTGCCGATCCAGATATTTCTTGTGGTGTCAAACTCCGGAGGACTGTCAGATGACAGTTTGAGCAAAGAACCAGAGGCCGACACCTCTGTCATTTACAAATGGAGCAGGAAGAGAAAGCGGTTTGTTCGATTCCAGTCCCTTCAGACGCACTGTGCGCGAGACTGGGAGGCCTTCGCCATCAATCGACAGACCTACCTCGCTGTGGCCAATCACAGAATAGGTAAAAAGTACAGATCGGTGGATGTTTTCTGTGTTTAACCACACAAAAGTGTTTTCTTTATTTATCTATTCCTTTGTCCATTTGGTGTCTTTCTTTCCTTGTTTCCCAGGTAACCATAACCACACCATAGATAGTGTGATATACAAGTGGAACCGACCCAAGAAGTCATTTGAAGTTCACCAGAAGCTGCGGACGTCGGGCGCCTACGACTGGGAGTTCTTC
This sequence comes from Centriscus cristatus, assembly GCA_037832705.1. NCBI lineage: Eukaryota > Metazoa > Chordata > Actinopteri > Syngnathiformes > Centriscidae > Centriscus > Centriscus cristatus. The sequence goes on from JBBMJM010019519.1 coordinate 2,694, forward strand.
ACTGTTGGACCGTACCATTTCCTGGTGGTTGCGAATGCTTTCGATGGAGTGACCACATCCGTCGACTCTGTCATCTACGTTTGGGTCAACGGGAGCTTTGAGGTGTTCCAGACCATCAAGGTGTGAACGTATGACATCACACGGAAGGCGTGACTCTTAGTCAACACTAGGGGGTGATTATCTGCTCATCAGCAGAGCTTTGAATCTCCCGACAGGATCCTTTTCCGTGTAAACCGCGCCAGCACACGCCCATACAGACTCCCAGGTGATTAAAGGGGGTAATGACAGAGAGCTGGAGAGCAAGGCGACGGCGTGTTCATATATTTAAGACACGGCCAAAAATAGAACGTGCGGTTGCCTCAATTAGCTTGAGCAATAGCAGTGCTTTGACGTGTAACTGATAGTGAATCTGATATTTGGATGGATCAGCAATTGAGGTGAGCGCGTTGACACCTTGACAGTCATATGAGAAACTGTAAGGTGATTTAGGGGACTTCCACTGTCAAATGTAGGGATTCCGAGAAAACCCTTTGGGCTGGTGGAAATTAATCACCTGAAACCACCTTGAAATGACTGAAAATACTTAACTTGGATCATTATTTTATATGGTTCCATAGTCATTTTACATGGAGGAGGAGGGGAAAAAAAACCCCCCATCATTCATGATTTATTCACCGTGCATCATCTTGAAAAGAACAGGCTCTTAACTTTAAGGTGGTATCTTCAGTTCACACATAAAACAATTAAAAGACATTGATTGCATTGGAGAGTTTTAACAACGTGTCTGTTCACTGACATCGCTCTCACAACCAGAACAACAGCGTGGCGTGATGATGAGGTTTGGTTGGGTTTCAGGATTCACTGTTAAATATTTGTTAATACATGCCCTGAACATGTCCACAAGTATGTTTGACTCTGTCCACAGGAGAAACCCCAAGGGATGATTTTTTCCTCCTGCTGTCAATCTAGACATTCTGTGCCACAGACTGGGAAATGTTCCAGATCGGTGGGAGGGTGTTCTTAGTCGTTGCCAACGGACACCGGCTCCACAGTCACGGACCAAGTCGATATGCCATCAACTCCACCATCTACGAGCTGGACATGATCGGGCACATGTTTGTCCGCTTCCAGGATATTGTCACCTACAGGTGAGGAGCGTCAAGCACGTGCTGACAAATACACATCAACCATGAGAACACACATGTGTAACCATCACCGCATTCCTTTCTCTCTCCAGCGCAGTGGACTGGGAGTTCTTCAGCCTCGGGGAAGAATATTTTCTGGTTGTTGCTAACTCCTTCAATGGAGAGTCATACTCTCTCAACAGCATTCTATACAGGTACTGAATGTCAATACATACAGCCTGAGTGCCCATAGCTCACTGGTACTTGTCATGAATTCATCCCACCGACACCGTTTTAAGGTTTGTTTATTAAAATAGCGACTGTGAGCACACTACTTATTCATTGCCTGTCTCTGTCGTTAGGTGGCAAGGATATGAAGGCTTTGTTCCTGTTCATTGGCTCCCAACCATTGGGTGCAGCGACTGGGAGTTTTTCAGCACTGAAGGAGAATCTTACCTTATCTACTCTAGCGCCAAGGCACCTCTGTCCAAAGTGTTCAAGCTCAAAATGTATTAGTTTGGAAAACTGTGTACTGTATATGTGTGTACCATAGACTGTATAAATGCAAGTCCGTCAGGGCATACGCTTTGCTTTTTGTGTGTCACTGGGCGAAACAACGGTTGCAAGAAAAGGGTTTTCAGTTGAATGTGCCTTACGATCGATGCAGCGTCTGACTGCAACAGGGTTGAACTCAGAGTACTGTCAGGGATGTAGCAAGCAACCGCTTGAAGGATGTTCCTGGAAATTTCAACCACTTATGGAGGAGTCTATATATCTACTGAGATTACACAAGGTGCAATTGTCGTTAAAAAATGCCCAAGGAGACGAAAGACATGCTCAGGAACAAATGGGCCAAACACAAATAATCACTTAAAACTGTTAAAATCCTGTTTCCAGTCAATTTTGTCAATTAAAGTTTCACGTAAACACAAGTATGCAGAGGTTTTAAATCATGTCAACCTTGTGTTCATTGTAGATATATATCTGGCTGTAAATTGATTAAATAAATATTTAACATTTTGAATTCTGTTCTGTGCTCAAATTGATTTTTTTTCAAGACCTAACAGTGCCAGTTAATGTACTGGCACAATAACTTTTTTTTTTTGTCCCCAAGATATCACATGTAATTTTCATTCCAAGTCATTTATTTCTTTTACCTGATGAGCACTTTGGCTGGTATGTGAATTATTCACTGATGGCCTTAGGTACTGAAATACCAACCTTTAATTGTAATACCTGTTTGTCGCTGTAAGACTTCATCTCCCATGACGCCTCGGTGACTGAGTCTGGTAGGTTCGTGGGAAATGTAGTTCTCATAAATGAACGGATACCGCTGTTTACGGAAATCCACTTAATCGTTGTGAAATAAATGTTGGAAATGGCTCGTATGGTTATGAATAATAGTTATAATAAAATATATATGTATTCCTTTCATGAAATAAAACAAAACCTGACGATATGACCTCAGCGAAACTGTGATACTACAAGTACCAGATTGCACCGCGACATTTTAGCCAGGAAGAAACATGGCTGCCTACAGTTCAACGACGGCATTTTTATTTACGTTTCTTGTGTTGGCGTTTACAAGACAAGAGAGGAAAAGGAGCCCAGCTTTGAGTCAATGTACAACATACAGTTCCGGTAACAACACATCTTTTTTCCGATTGTGTTGACATCGACCGATTCAGTCAAGCAGAGTTTCTTTTGTGTTTTATTTTCGCTGAGTTGTCAAACCAGAGGACACACACAGCCAGAGATCGATTCGTCTTTGTTTGAGTGTAATATTAGCTGAGCAGCGATTTGAGTGCATTCACATCCGGTCACTAGTCGCTATGTTTAGTCCCGTGAAGTCTTCTTACTTCAGAGTCAGTCCGGCCATTGTCAACCGAGAACTCGGCAAGACGAAGATGAGATAGCAAGAGAAACCACGCCGTTTGCTACGAGTCCTTCACCGAGACAAAACGGGGCAAAACAGTCAAACAGGATGTTTGGGAATCTCTTTGAAGAGGAGGAGGAGGAGGAGAGCTTCTCCTCGACTGTCTCCAGGGGGAGAGTCGCTAAGGGGGGAGATGAGCCGCCTCCACCCCGCGGAAGAAGCAACCTGTGCGGCATCAAGAACCAGGGCGGCACCTGCTACCTGAACTCCCTGCTCCAGAGCCTGCTGTTCACCCCAGAGTTCAGAGGTCAGCAGGTTGAGTAAAAAGCCTGGAGTTGTTCATCCTGAAATGAGGGGAACCTTGCAGAAATGTCCTTATTTCAGAGTTACCGATGAATTGAATTCAAACATATGAAGCATGAAAGACATTTGTTTGATTTCCGAGTTGACATGAAAGTAGAATTGCCCAGGAACACCTGCACACATCTGACCAAATATGCTTTGTTTTTTTTAATATTTTGACTTACACAAAATATCAATCTACCTAACTTTATTTTATTTACATCGATAAAATCATTAACCAAGAAAACACATCCTGACCATTTGGAAACACTGTGATATCCATTTCAGTTCAATAGTTATTGACAAAATTCACTATTTATTTTCTTGATACAGCGCCAGAACTATTGGAGATACAACAAATCAGTGCACTGCGCTGATTCAGCAGATTCTCAGCTACAGTTTGGTGTTAGTTGCGTGTTTTAACCTTCATTTGTGGTCTTACAGCGCTTCCTACGTTTCCTATTCTGGATCACAGCATCCACGTAAAGCCAATTGCCCGATCCAGATGGTTCCGGTACACTACCAACATTTAATCATCTGTTCCTGGGCCCATTATCTGTATTTCCTGAGAATTTAATCAACATTTTTCATAACCTTTTTATATTAGCAGACAAACAAACAAACACGCTCCTCAACCCGAGAGGTAAAAATCAGCAAACTTCCTTCATTTCAGGAAACAAATTCAGGATTTTCACTAAAATGTGTTTACTGGAACAGGCCCCAGTGATTTGTTTTGTTTGTACTGTATTAATTTGTGTGTGTGCAGAGGAGCTATTCAGTTTGGGGCCAGAGGAATTAGGACGTCTGGAAGACAAAGACAAACCGGGGGCCAAAGTAAGTGTTTTCATAACTGTCGGAGCGCAGGGTGAATTGTTGTGACATTCACGTATTTTTACCGGCCTCAGGTGCGAGTGATTCCACTGGAGCTCCAGAGACTTTTCGCCCGTCTGCTGCTGGTGGATCAGCAGAGCGCCTCCACCGCCGAGCTCACTGACAGCTTCGGCTGGAACAGCAGCGAGGTCAGTGTCCCGTGTTCTTAGTCAGTGAGATGGGAGGAAGAGAAAGAGAGAGAGAGAGAGAGAGAGAGAGCTCGGGTTACCCGTGCTCCTTCTCGGAGATTGATTTATATTCCTGTCAGGTCATGGTGAGGTAGAGGGATGCTGGAAACGGACTGAAAGGAATTTGTGTTTGTCCAAAGGCTGTTCACCTGTACTCGAGTAAATACTAACCCGGCTAGATGACCTCAGAGGTTGATGTAAATACGATACTGGACACGCACGCGCGCACACACAAAGCAAAGGGAGAAAAGAGAACACATGAATTTGCATTCTATATTCCAGGGTTTATGCAAAGTCACTGCTCCGTGTCGAATGGATCCTGAATAAATGCTGACATAGGATTTATTCATATATTCCCTGTGTACACTGATTTTGGGGCCTAAATTTGCCTTTCAACAAAAGGAAATGCCACGGAAATGTATTGTTAAACAGGATCCCTGTTTTGTGTGTATCACAAATGCATCATCGTACCCAAATTAGGCCACCGTAGATGACAGACATCTACCTGTAGACGTAACACCGCGACGCGTTGCGCATCCTTTGGATTTGGATTAATAAACATTTTCATTTCCTTCCCAGGGAACTAATCAGCACGATGTGCAGGAGCTGAACCGGATTCTGTTCAGCGCCCTGGAGCACTCTCTGGTGGGAACCAGCGGTAGTACATTTATCCACCGGCTCTACCACGGCACCATTGTCAACAGCATCGTGTGCAAGGAGTGTGGAAACGTCAGCCAGAGACAGGTGGGTGCAGCCTGTGCGCCCCCGTCCCTCGACTCGGGTTCAGTCCAGTTCCGTGGCAGTGATTCGCTCTCCGTGTTGAGATTGTGCTCGTGCGCTCTTCAGGAGGACTTCCTGGACCTCACGGTGTGCGTGTGTGGCGTGTCCAGCCTGGAGGAAGCTCTGTGGAACATGTTCGTGGAGGAGGAGATGTTTGAGGGCAATAATCTGTACCGCTGTGCACAGTGTGACAGACTGGTCACCGCTGCCAAGGTCGGTACGCAGGTCCAACGACCACTGTCACACTGACTGACCCGATGAGCAAAGAACGACCACTTCCTGTTTCTCTGTTCTTCAGTCGGCCAAACTGAAGAAACTCCCTCCCTTCATGACGATGTCTTTGCTGCGATTCAGCTTCGACTTTGCCAAATGTGAGCGATACAAAGAGACGGGGCGCTACAGCTTCCCCCTCACCATCAACCTACGGCCCTTTTGTGAGCAGGTACGGTTGTTTTTAGTTACTGACTCTCCAGGAATATTCTTCCTCAGGTGTCGTTAGTTTTCTGTTCCTGTCTTCCAGACTGATGGAGACGACGCCGAATACCACTACGACTTGTTCTCGGTGATCATCCATAAGGGCGGCTGCTATGGGGGCCATTACCACGTTTACATCAGGGACATCGACCAGCTCGGCCACTGGGAGCCTCCGGTGAGAGCGGTCTATGTCCACCCCCCCCAAACCCCCCCACCGCCCGCCCCCCCGCTCGGCCTTGTGACTCTGGTGTGAGAGTGTCAGCACCTCTGTGCTCTGATTGTCAGGAGGACGACTGCAGACCTAAGACGCACAAGAAAGAAAAACACAACACCGAGCCAGAGACGAAACTAAAAGAGGACGATCCTTTGTCCGTCCTGTCGGCCGTTATTTCCCAGGTAACAGACTCTTCTGTCAGCCGTGAGCCAGTGCTGCAGCCACGGCTCATCACGTGTCGTGGTTTAGGAGCCGTTGAAGAGTGTCCTGTTGGATCAGCTGGGCCAGAAACTCATGGATAAGACCGGTTCTTCCTGGAGTAAAACCTTCAGGAAACAACACGGCCCCATAGGGAAGGTGGGTTTGGTGTCCGCTGTGGGACGTTTGACGGAATCTTCTGGATTTCATTCGCCAGTCAACACGTCTCTCTTCCTGGTCTCGTCAAGTTCCTGCAGTCCCACAGAGACGTGTTCATGCTGGTGTCCGGTGGGACCAGAGTGGCACTCAAGACAAACCCCCCGAGCCCCGTGGCGGAGCCCCCGTGTCCGGCAGAGCAGACGGACGACTGTGATCCCTCAGCAGCTGCCGACGAGCTGCAGCAGCAGGAAGCAGAGCTTCACCCCGAGGGTCGCCACTGGTTTGACCTCAACGACTCCGCCGTGACCTCCATCAGAGAGTCGGACATCGAGAAGCAGTTCCAGGGCAAAGAGAGCGCCTACATGCTGTTCTACAGGAAAAGCCAGCTGCTCAGGCCCAGTGACGGTGCAGACCCCAGGCTGTGTTTGGGCTGGGGGGACATGTGTGGGATCAGTAGTAATCGCTTGGTCTTGTTTTTTTTTGTGACAGCACTCAGCAGCCCTCACTATAAAGTTCCTTCTCACCTGATCCAGATGGCTGAAGAGGAGAACATCCGACTGAAGCAGAAGCGGTACCCAGATACCCCCCCTCCCCGCGCTTTTTTTCCCTCTTTCCCCCCTCGATGGCTCTGTCGAGCCTCAGTCAGCCTACCGATGTCAGATGATGGATCTGACCCCGCTGTTGCTCTTTCAGTGACGAGTGTGAAGCCAGTAACAACAGCGTGGAGCTGCGTCTGCACCTGGCGACCGGCTACAGGCTGAAGAACGGAGCCCTGCAGCCCCTCGACACAGACCCCGACTCCACCACCCCCACCACCACCCTCAGTTTCGATCGGAGGAAGACTGTTGGAGACCTGCGCTTAGCTGTTTACCAGGTGACCTTCGAACCCGGTGGCTGCTGGGAGGTGGGACGCTGAGCGGCAGCAGATGAGCGACGTTCTTTTTCTGTGTGTGTGTGTGTGTGAGTAGAAACAGGAACTGTGGGAAGGGGACATGGCTCTGACGGTGGCCAAGTGTCTCCCAGCGGGTCTGCACCTCTACAACACTCTGACAGGTTCGCAAAGCTCCTCAGCGTCAGAGGGACGGGAGTTGGGCGTTTCTCTCACTCTATTTTTAAACCTTTCGCAGATGACAGCGCGTCCTTGTGCGCTGCGGGCGTGTGCACGGACTGCGACCTGTTTGTGTGGAACGGCCGAGAGGTGACGAACTGTCGCTAAAGTACGTTTGTCTCCGGTAAAGCTGATGAAAGTCATTCGTGACGTGTGTGTGCACAGGTCTGGGGCTCGGGTGTCCTCACGGGGGCCGAGTGGGAGCCGGTGCTGCTGACAGTCGTTCGGCCCTTTCTGGGGGCAGGTGGAGACGAGGAGGCAGAGGAGAGGTGTGACGAGGGTCGCGCCAGCGCCGGTTTTGAAAATGGGGGGCCGGGGCTTAAAAAGGAGGCCCGGGCGTTTGCTGGAGGAGCCACGCTCAGGGAGGTGAGGGACGCGCTGGGGGAGCCTGAGGAGAGCGTGCTGTGTCAGGAGCGCACGGGGGCAAAGAGAGGCCAACAGGGGGCGGAGGAGGGCGGCGGCGGAGCGAGCGGGTGGAGGGTCATCCCCCCCGGCGACATGCAGCGGACGCTGAAGGAGCTGTCGCTGAAGGACGGCGACGCACTGTTGGTGCTGGAGCCGCAGTCACTGGATAGCAGGTGGGGTCAAAGTTAAGCCGTTCAACCACGATTCCCCCTGTCCGACGGTGACGGAATGAAAATACACAGCATTGTACAATATTGTTTTTATATTAAAATAGTGTACAAGAGATAAGACATTTACTACGAAGTGAAAAAAAAAGTTGTTTTGTTGTTTTCAACCGTTTTCAATCCCACCTGTTCACTTCGTTCAGCATGGTCACCATCAGCGGAGATGAGGTGACGGTGACGACTCCCTCGGACTGCCGCTGGCTCCAAGTGGAGTTCGATGGAGGTGGGGGAGGGGAGGAGGAGGAAGAGGAGGAGAAGAGGAGGAAAATCAAGGTTCTAGCAACAGGCAACATGGTCAGTGGTTGTACGGTGACGATCAGCTGCTCCAAGTCAAGAAGGAAAAAAAAAAAAATCCAAATGAGGATTTTTGTGTCCGTCTCTCCAGCTGCTGTGGGATGTGAAGCAGAGAGCAGTAGAGGAGCTGCAGCTTCCAGGCAGGGCAGACACACACACACACACGCACGTAATCTAACGTGATCTGGAGCTGCTGCTCAGGCGATCACATCACATGCGGTGGATTCTTTCTTTTAATCAGCAGCTTTTCTTGTTCCTCTCCCCAGGTGCCGCGTACTGTTTGAGACAGGTGGACTGCGCAGGGAAACTCCTTCCTCCAGGTACTGTGTTAGATGTTAAACCCAGGTCCATTTCAATCACACAGGAGAGCTGGGAATCCCCCCCCCCTCCCCTCCCCCAACCCCGTGCACGCTTTAACAAAGTATTAAGAGACACACTCTGCTCTTCTCCCCTCATTCAAGTTTTACGAGCTCCTCACCCTGCGTTTAAATCCTCTTCTCGCGTGTTTGAAGCCGTAAACCTTTGGACTAATTGCTGTGTGACTGGTTGATGTAACAGTGTGCGAGGAGCTGAGTGTTCGGGACGCCGGCGTGCGGCTCATGACCACGCTGACTCTCTGTGCGGGGAACGCCCCCAAGGCATCGCAGGTGTGTGTCTTCAATAAATCCTTTCTTCTTCTTTTTACTGCGCAGGTGAACGTTACTGCACCAGTGTCATATTTTACATTTCAGTGGTGCATAGAGTTTACGTGTGGAGATCTTCTCTCTGCTTTCCAGCTTTTTCTGCACTTCTTTGTGGGTGCAGCGCCCTCTGCTGGTGTAGAGATGGACATTATTGTGGAAAAGACGTGCACAGTCAAAGAAGTATGTTAAAAAAAAAAAGCTTCATTTTGTATTTGTGTAATTTTAAGATTTATTTGTATTTATCCATTTCTTTTTTCTGTGTTTTCAGTGTCTAAAGGCCATGCTAGATGCTGTTGGACTCGATGGTAAAATTGTTTCTGTTTTTTTGTTTTTTAAAAACACATCCATGTTTGTATGTAATGCCGGGTGTACTGGAGATTTGTCTTTGCTGCTCTTTCTTTTTGACATCAGCTCCTATTGAATGCTTGCAGGCACCTGCTGGCACCTGAGGAGACTCGATTGGTGTGAGGAGGTTGGCGAGGCGCTGATGGATGAGGCAAGTTTTGCTCTTTGCAACTGTTACTATGGCTGTTCTCGTTTCTGTGTGTCAATCTGACCTCTGAACATGG
>JBBMJM010019844.1:5549-16054 GCA_037832705.1 Centriscus cristatus
AAAAAGTATGTTTCTGTCCCGACTTTTGACAGTTGCTCTAGGGATGTTTATGACATGCATGGATCCTTCGTGGTGGTGGTGGGAGGGGGAGGGGCAAACAGAAGACGTAACTCTTGAGTGTCAGAAGTCCTGAGTGTCTGTCAGCGTCGCTCATATAACCGTCATATAACCATCGAAAATTGCTGTTGATTGCTACAATGCTGAGATGAAGATGACATCGCAAAATTGATAAACAGGAAAGACGAGCAAAAGAAAACAGCATTTACAGACAAGACCAGATTATACCCATGGCAATGACTGACAGTAAAAGCTACAAAATCCAAACACATACGTCACTTAATCAGCACCAACAGAACCCGATTGATGCCCTGTTTCTGTCAGGAGACATATTACTGACAGGTCTAACCCTCAGTTTCAACACAAGTCATCGAAGCTCTGTTTAGACCCACCACACCACTGACGTTAGTGCAGTTATTAGCAAATGCTGCATTGTTAGCCAGCTAAAGCTAACAACACAGTCTCAGATACTTTTGGACATCCTGGCAATCCTAATGATGATTTATCATTAGCATACTGCTCTTTGTTATGTAAGATGCCTTATCAATGTTGGAGAAAACATAAGGCTTTTATTTGTTATTGGATGGAAACCGTTCAAAAACGCTGCACCTCGATCACATCTGATACTCTCATCTCGTACCGCCCAGAAAACTAGACTCACACCAGTTTTCTTAATGCCGCTAATTTGACTTTCGATTCACATTTCTTTTAATGCGCCTTTCCCCAATTATTCAAATCACTTTTAGACAGAAACTAATGACTCAGAGACCCCAGTTTCAGAACCCCTGACTTGAAGACAACGTGCACAATCGGCCTCCAATCGGCTCTGGATCCTGGAAACAATGATTCTGCTCATCAATATCCACTTTCGAGTGAGTTTCCTTGTTGTTCTGGGACCAGACTGCTCTCTTATTTGCATATATAAATATGAAAAGCCACAGGCAAGAGGGAGCAGCCTCCAGGTCTATGATCCACTGCACACATTCAACAACGGTAATCTGTGCCACACAAGCAGAAGCCTGATGTTTGCTGTACTTAGTAAACATTGAGGATAAGTGCTCATCAGTCTGTCAGACACTTCCTCTGCCCCATTTCTGTGGACAGACATACAGACCCCTCCAGGGAAATAATCCCCCACCGAAAAGGCTCTGATAGGATTTTAGGTGTGAATGAGGGATTTGGCAGTGAAGTTGCTCAGAGCAGAGTGGTGGGAAAGTGAGCGTCACGCAGTGTATTGATGAATCTCATCGCAGCCTTCTGAGTGACATACGGGCAATCGGTTTGAGCAGGGGACCTCCTGGTGCTTCTTGTCTGACGAAAAATGTCTGCAAAAACGAGCTCCAACCAGGGTTCAATTTCTATTTACTAACCTCTCTCCAGTGCTTAAAATGCTGACCATCAGCCAGCACAACTCCAGAGTACCTGAAGGAGTTCCACCCCCCAGTGAGCCAACAGGCAGCCCAACTCCAATCCTCTCCTAAATAGGTGTTATATCTGTAGAGTTACAGCTAGCAGGCAGGACCGTGCTACATGCTCTGCAAGAGGGCACACACTCATTTGTGAGGCTGATGAGAAAGTGTGCAGTCCGAAGGCTGAACAAAATGAAAAGACATGGGTGGAAATGAGCTACTTGGCATCGGCCTGCACTCTGAGTGCTTTTCTGTTTGAGTTTTTTCATGATTATCAAAATATAATAAAATAATGTTTCATTGAAGGAAGCATTTTTAATATATAGACACAATTCCGTTCACGATTCTTTCAAAACAAATCTTTTGGGTGAAGGTAGGGTGAATCAGTGACAAACGATTAATTCATTTCACAGTTCATCTGAGCGCAGTGGGTGAATCTGATTCATTGGTTCGTTCCCTGCAACCGAGTCGACTGATATGAGTCACTCACTGAAAGTGAAACTAACGAATGAAAGTGAATGTTATACTGAGGCACTGAGGCAGTGTTGCGACTTTGGCTGGTATACTTATGTACTGTGTATATCTCTTATGTTTAGATGACTACCGGTAATGACGAAATGCATTGAACTCACAGAGAAGATGCCATGATACACGGTGATCTCACATAAAACTGCAGCAATTAAAATGTTCTCCATGAACGCCTCTGCTGTGCCTGAGATTCATAGTGAAAGGAGGCTCAGAGGGCAAATTAGGTCCTTCGGCAGCTTTTGTCAACATTCCTAGAAATATCTATGCAATCTAATGAGCCGTTTCCTGATTCTCTCCATTAATGAACCAATATTTGAGTCCTGGTTGATGATACTGAAATCTACTGCTCCTGTTCACCCATTAAATGACCCAGTTTATTTTATTATTTATTCATGTTGGTGACTTTTTTGAAATTTGCCTTTGGACATTTCATCTGTGTGTCAGCTCAGTGTGGCCTTCCACATTCCATATGACACAAAGGCCACAGACAGAACTGAAGCAGCATGATCATGAGCAGGAGAATGAAGTCCGAACACAATGGAGGCCTTGTCACGCATTGAGTAGGACAGATAAAATGGGGTGGGGACACAAGATCTTCGTGAAGAAAATAATCACTGCAGAGCAGCAGATGTAGATTTGGAGACGAGAATGAAGAAGACAGGGTCAGACCAACTCTAAAACCAAAGCCCAACCTCAAACCTAAACTCTAGCCCCAGAACCAAAGGCTAACACTAAACCCTAACGCTAACGCTAAACCCAAAGCCTAACGCTAACCCCTAACCCCAATGCTAAACCCAAAGCCTAACCCCAAAACTAAACTCTAACCCCAGAAACAAAGCCTAACCCGAACCCCAATCATTTTTTATCAAAATAAAATATATGAAGTCTGCCCAGTTGTAGACGTTTTCAAGCTCATTCAAATTAGATGGTTATTTTACCAACAGTTGCATGTCAAACTCCCACTGTACTGAATGAGAACAACGAACAATGTAACGTTATCAGAGAGTCAATGACAGTTTGTTCCGAAGGAGGAATTTGATGGAGGGATGGAATGGAAATGGAAAAACCGTGTTGGTCTTTGAAAGAAACGTGCAACTCGACTGCTGTTGATGACCGCTCTTCACCACCAGCAGCCCTCTTTGTGTCCATTTCATCTCTTTTATCCGGTTCATCCAAGAGCCTTCTTAACTGGAACCGCGCTGCCAGAATGTCTCACCATTTAAATTGAATGGAAACCTCAACTCTCCTTTTTAATCTATGAACATTGCTCAGTTATGTAACAGGTATATCACAAATACTGTTGCAGCATTCTGACAAAGTGCAAGTCTGACTGCACTTTAGAATCTGACAGAAATGCAGCTTTTCCTGCCTACCGCCTCAGTACCATCTCAGACGCGCGCGCACACACACACAACACACACACACACACACACACACACACACACACACGGGTATAAATATTCCCTCTGGCTCCTTTTTTTCCCTGTGAAGTCAAGAAGCTACAATGCTGTCAAGCAGCTGAACTCCCACTGAATGAATGCCAGACGCTTGGAGCCAAAAAGAAACTGGGGCAACTTCGAAGAAAAATATTTCAGATATTCAATTGATATCTGTTCAGGGCAAAGATGCAGCACAAATGAGCGACAGAAGCTTCTGACACAGTGTTTGACGTATACAAACACACCGATGTGTCTGCAGGTTAACTCCCCTGAAACGAAATGAACATCTGACAATGATGAAGAATCCTTCAACAGATTCCTTGATCCAGATGGTTCCAGAACACCACCAACATTTAATCATCTGGTCCTGGTCCATACATTCCTGAACATTGCATTAAAATACGTTCGGAACTTTCTGACTTAGTTTCCTACCAGACAGACAGATGAACGACACAGAACCTCCTTGGCGGAGGTAATAATCTAATCTGTGCCCCTTGCCTGCAGTGAACCGAGCCCCACGAGGAGAGAATAACAGATGTTACACACCCGTCATAAATAATTCAGAGTCTGTCAACCCAGTCATGAAACTGAAAATATCCCAATTGAAACATGCTTACAGATGCACTGGAAACAAACCCCAAGTCAACATACATGCTTCAGAACACTCACTCGAGGAAGCGGGTGATGTATTGGCGGCTGCAGCGGGACCACCTGGGCAGCGAGGTGCCGTACAGGAGCTGTGGAGACATGACGAAAGGTCGTTTCCCAACAGGTTCACAGTCATTACCGTTGCCATCATGCTGAATCCCAAAGCTGCGACATAGAAGCACATCCCAAAGAGAGGGTGGTTAAAGTGAGAGGGCACAAACACAAAACAGGAATTCACTGTGATCTCTTGTAGCATGAACACTCGTTTCTCCGAGAACCAAGGTCAACAAACCCAAATCCTGCTTGTATCAACTGAGGCGGTGTAAAGGATGGAACACAAACGACAACTTGTGCAGAGGAAATATCAGAACTGAATGAAAATCATTCCATTTTCATTAAAAAAAACCCCAACTATTTGCGGATTTCTGTGAAGGTCAGAATGGAACCTGTGGCCAGATGATGCAACAACATGAGTTGTGTCAAGTGTCAAGTCGCTGTGAAAGCTCAAGTTTTAAGGACGATAACGATTGTGACGGATGTAATTCTGCAGATGTGACATTTTGTCAATCTATCGTTTGCAGAATAACATATTTCTCATCCAAGTGGTGTTTAACTGGCGGAACTAATCAACTTTTGAAGAGCAAGTCAATGTGTCAGCCATCTGTCGGAATTCATTTCTCCTCAGCTTGGCATTCACAGTAGGAGCTGTCAATCCTGGCTGAGTGGCGGCACAATTCCCTCGCAGGAAACCTGCTTTTGGGGGCACAGTGTCGTGAATGCTTTTAAGATGAATACCGTCGGAATGGCTGAGGCCATCAACTGCCCGCCGGCTGCAGCCGGCCGCATTCAGCACAGAAGCCTGTGTCTCTGTCCTCCCTTTTGTCATGACACAGACTGACAGACATCTCCAGTCTGATCGTTGTAATAATGTACGGTCATTTGTCGAATGAGCAGCTCGACTCGCATCAGCCCTCATGCTGGTCCTATTGAGAGCTGCAGCACCGCCGTCACACTAACAGTCCCTCAAACTCTGTGTGGTGGACCCACAGGTCGAGACACCACCTACTGTTGGTACGGTGATGAATCCCGGAATGCATAGATCTATAGTTTATGGGGGCAGAGTGAGAAAACACTAGTTTTGTGTTGTGGGCATTTCCTATGACGGGAAAGTTTGTCATGTTTTGTTTTTTTCTTGGAAACTTATCGTACCAATGTGACGGAGTCACAGCACACAATTCCTGACAACGTGTGTCACACAGTGTCTGTCAGAAGTTAACACAGGACAACCCATTTACAAAATTAGTACCATGTTGATTTGTTCCATATTTCTAACATTGAAAAGCCCATTTATGACACAAAATTCACCACACTTTAACATTGAAAGTGTCTGATTTATTATTGTCAAACACTATCCAAAATAATTCCACCAAGTTTCATCTGGGTCTAGTCGGCATCCTGGACGGGTGGAGACCAGCTGTTTGTGTCGCGATTATTTTGTATATTTTACTCTTTAAATACAATTGTATCATCCTTGAACAGACCATACTGATTATTGTTAATAACGATATTTTCCAGGCTGTTTTCTATTTTAATATCTTTATATCGAAATAATATCTTGAGTTTATCGTGTGTTTAGTTACATTTTATATTTCATTTTAATTTCTACCATCCCTCATCCCTATTTACCCTCTAATGTTTATGTATTATTTAATTACCCTTTTATATTCATTGAATTTGTTAATTGTATTATTTTATTTAACCAAGTGTATAATTTCATCAATTTTATTTATATTAGCTTCTTGTTTCTTTTATCAGAAGATCAGCGTTTCCTCAGCTCTGTGTTTTTAATTGTTTAAAATCCCAGTTTTTATATAAACTAAACTACATAAGGTCAGAAAAAAAAGCAATAACGAATGAGTTGAACTGGGTCAGAAAATCACACAACAGCACGCACACATGCCGCTGATTAAATAAACTGAACTTGGTGCAACAGTTTGTAACAAACACCTGGTGATGAAGGTCTGATAGACCTCCGTCACAAAAAGTACAGTCATCCTACGGATGTGCAACGAAGGAAACCGGCACAAACACGAGCGAAACAGATGAACAGAAAACAAACATCTGTTCGATCCAATCTGCTTGCTTGAAAGAACTAGTCTGGTGAGTGTGTGTGTGTGTTTGAAACGTACTTGTGTCCCAGCTCGTGTGCGACCGTGAAGGCCAGGGGGAGGCCGGTGTCCTCACTGATGCTGCAGCTGCGATGCGCCTGACACATTCCTGCCACATGGGACAGACCCAGCGTCTCACAGGGCGTGTTGATGGTGGCGCAGATGTCCTTCCTGGGACGAGAGGAGAGCACACAGATCATCTCATGACTCACCACAAATTTTGACATTGAAATATTCTTCCAACTATAGTTGGAAACATTTCTTTCACCGTAGCAAATGTTTCAGTATGATGTGTCAATACAGTTTGTAAGAGCTAAACAGGGAATAATGCACTTAAGTTAATTTTTAATGTATTAGTTGGTTGAGTATGACGGAGTATTAGGGCCCGACTTTAATTTCATAAATAATTACTTATTTCCGACTTTAATCTCGTAAATGTTTTTTTTTTTCTTCTTTTCTTAATGTGGCCCTAATACGCCGTCGTACTCTGTCGTAGTTGAGGGCTACCCTTTATATTTAATATATACTAATATAGATTTAATTTCATATCATTTATATACATACATATATACACATATTATAAAACATTGACAAAACAAAGGTGATTCAAAAGTTGTTTCCAGTTTTTCGCTCCTTTAACCCCAGGACGTCTACCGGTGGCGGAGCGATGGCTGGGATTTCTCCCTGCCAACCCCGCTGATGCCCTCAGTGTTACCTGACGCCCTTAGGAAACACTTAGGGCATCAGCGGGGTTGGCAGGGAGAAATCCCAGCCATCGCTCCGCCACCGGTAGACGTCCTGGGGTTAAAGGAGCGAAACATCGATGACCGGCGGTCCCCAGCTGATGACCCCGTCAGGCCCAAGCGTTCAGGGTTTACCAGCATTCCAAAGGCGCCGGAGGAGGCGCGCCAGGAAGAAATGCCCAGCAGGAATACCATCAATCCTGTATTTTCAATTGGTTCCACAGTTCGTTTCACACTTTTCAACCATTTTCCAACAAATGTCATCAGAGCTTGAAATCCACGTGTGTAGTTTGAATAAGTCCCATTTACTTCAAACGGTTTGAGGCGGTGGGCTCAACATGTTCACTGTCAGTAAAGGTTGACTAAGAACGCAGCAGCTCTCTGCTCAGTTAATGAGAAGGCAGACAGATGACGATCGAGAAAAACAGGTGTGTATGTGCGCACACTACAAGTTTTTATTCTGGTTGGAAAGTTACACCATTAATTTTTAATCTGAGCTTTGACATGAAATAGGAAGACGCTTCACGGCCGAGCGGTTAACTAGCAGAATCCATTTGTCTACGACTGGAGCGAGCAAATTACTGAGACCTGGATGACTGAGAAGCCTCACAGACGCTGAGGAGCTGGAACCAGCACAGCCCAACAGGGAGAAGAAGTAGACCACGCCAAGACAGACATGGAGGAGTGACCGCTGATGAAAGGAAGATAACAGGAGCAAGTGAAATTTAGCTTTTAACACAATCTCCAGTATTTTTGCCTCCAATTACAAGCAATTTCTCAGCCTCTTTTGCGTTCCATCCTTCATACCAGCGTCCCTGTCCTCCACATCAACACCGTCCATTTCAGTGTCACCAAGGGGCGGTTTGAAGACATAATCGAGCCGGTTTCTAACTGTGAATCTTGTCATTGGAAGGACTGAACTTGAGGAAAATAAACATCGAGGAGAAACATACACACTGACCCAAGAGCACGTTCCACCGGCAGCCCAGCAGGCATCAGTAGCTCAGTATCGTCTGTCAGCAAAAACTGTTATTGTATCACTTAGGTCTTTGGTTACTTGCTTTTGTTCATTTCCATGACTTGTTGTCAGTGGGAATGTTGTTACATTGCAGTTCTACATGGAATAGCACGCAATGGGTTGTTTATCAGCTAACAGCTAGCGCGAGGACAGATTTAAAAAACAAAACAAAAAAAATATCAAGAATGTCGTGATGCAAGAACGCAAACAACTCGGTTTTCACACAGCGTATGTCAACTGCAGTAGATGTCCCGTCAACATAAGTGACACAAAAAGAGTAAGAACAAACAGCTAATAGCTAAACTGCTAATATAGCTAATGCAACGTGCAGCCATCTTAGATTCTGAACTTGGGGGTCCTTTGAGTTGAAGTTGGATTCTTTCCCCTCTCTTTTCTGACTTGGTTTAGTTATTCAAAGTCCACGAAACGTCTGCATCCCTGACATTTATCTTTTACCAAAACATTTACTTTTTAAATCCTGCTCTGACGTGTGCTTTCACTTCTATCAATTTATTAACCAGATAAATTCAGTGTCAATTCCATGAATTTTGGCAAAGCACAGAGTCAGAACAATCATGTGATATTTTCCAAAAGCAGTAAATCAATAACGTCTGGAGCTTCTCTCATCCGACGGTCCTGTGAGACGTCCTTGATGTCGATTGGTTTTACCTGGTGAGGAGGACTGCTACATCGTGGTGCAGCGGGTGATCGTCGCCTTTTGTGTTGAGTCTTTTCTGCCACTTGCAGAAGCTGTTCAAGCTGTTGTCAGCGTGATGCGTAATCTTCAGGTCGTCCTGTTCGCCACAGGGAGGAGATGGGCACACAGGGATCAAACCAGAGCTTTGTCGCAAATAACCACAAATGTGACAAACATGGGCAGACGGGAGGTTGTGTACTGAAGAGTATTAGGGCCACTGAGGGGAAAAATATTTCAGAGGAGGAACTTTTCTTTCAACAGGGGAGGAGCTAGAAGTAAAGCCGCTGCTCCTTCACATCGAGAGGCTCGGGCATCTGGTTATCGGTATTTTTCTGCGCCTGCATCTCAGTAGCAATGACACTTGCAACAGGGGCTGTGCACCCTGTGTCGTGCACTCTCGCCCATCTACATACAACCCTTGATGTGTCAACACACATGTTGTAGGATTGGCACAGTACGTCTCAGGTTGACGCTCACTATGTTTGCCAAATGCATTCGTACCTTCCTGACAACAGCAGGGAAACACAGCGGGACAGTTTCAGACAACAGAAAACGTCTGCAAAAGGGATTTTATCGAAGAAGAAAATTGATTCATGGCTGTTCACATTATATTTCCCATTTGTACTAAGTATTAATGCAAAAAACAAATAAAAACGATATATACAAGATAATATACATCCAAGGATTCTTAAATTCCAAAAGATATGTACTTCCTCGGCAACTACGCACTGGAGAACCTTTTGTTTTTATTGATGTAATGCCAGAATTCCTCTCTGGGGATTATTAAAGTGCATCCAGCCATCGCTCCAATTTATCTATCTATTGTCTTACATACAGGGATAAGACATAATCATACACAGGCCCTGACAACCAGAATGAAGTGTTGTTTTTCATTTGTTTTGGCTGCTGGAGACAAAAGAGGAGATTATTGATCCAATTGCTCTTGCCAGCACTCTATTGTGTCTATCTTTTTAATTTAAAAAAAAATTGCACAAATCTCTACTCCAACGGCACAGACAAGTTTTTTGCACCTTAGGATTTAATCAGAAGTATTTTTAATTCAGACAGTACTACCTGCATAACACATTTTGCTTCCAAGTAGCCTTGGGCCATCCTACATGTTTCATGCCTGATCCTCCAGTGAATACATGCATCACTACAGCTTCAATCTCCCCGGTAACAGTGTGAAATAACAATGTGATACAAGAATGTGTCTTTAATTTGTGCTTTAACGAGAAGCAGTGTACTCTGGAGGGGTGTGTGTGTGTGTGTGTGCGCGCGAATCAACAATGCTTATGTATGAGACTCATTTTAAGTGTAATTATATGTGCTGTGCTCTGGACCGGTTCCAGCCAGATCCCTCTGGATTCCACGGCTTTTTTCACGTGGGGAACAAATGTACCTCTGTGTTTTCAACCGTCTCTCAGTATTTATTCAAAAGAAAACAAATGACCTGCATTTTTAATCTGGGTCTTATTCAGAAGCCATGTCTAAACCCCGGCTGAAAAAACAAATCAGTGACTGTGATTAGCTCATTCTTAACATTTTATTGGCGTTTCATTTTTCCTTCATTGTTTTAACGTTATTCTGTTTATATTTTTGTATATCGTGAAGCAGTTTGGGCTCCGTGATTGTAAATTCATCTTTAACAACTCCTGGAGAAAACCAACAAACAAAAACGTTTTGTGTATATTTTACTTTTATATATTGATTTGTATGTGTAGTTTTTTTCTCTCTCTCTCTCGGTAAGTAAATCTTACACACAAACATTCTTGTCCTCACACGAGTTGAAACTGAC
>JBBMJM010019952.1:0-18873 GCA_037832705.1 Centriscus cristatus
TAGGGAAAGATGGAGATCATCGATTCGCTGTGGCGACCCCTGAAGAGGGAAAGCCGAAAGGAGAAGAAGAAGATTTTCATTTTCTTCATCATCATAGTCTTCTTTTGAAGTAATTTGAATGTAACATTATCTCCATTTTGCATAACATGAACGGCTAATGGCTTTAAAGAGTCTCGTAGCGCCAATAATCACCTCATAATCACCTGTTGATTTGATAGAACATTGAACAGCATCTCTTCTCATTTTCTGGTGAGTAGTAGGAATGAAAAAAGTAACATAATGACGTCATTACCTGTGTACCGTCAAGTGAACAGTATCACTATACATGCATTATAACACTCTACTTACACTTATTTTCACCGATGATACTAATTCATTTTTATCACATAAGGACATGCATGATCTGCAAAAGAATGATGATCGGTTCATCATTGAGACCTCACAAGAATATCTGGCAAAAGATCTGTTCTGCGATTTTAGTAAAGACCAGTGTCCTTTCAGTATCTGTCGGAATGCCGTTACTTCAATGTCTTACAAAAAGAACTGAATAGAATTATAAGTTTATGCACAGGATGAATCTTACCCCGCTTCGGGGGGGCTGTGTGGGGGTGGCGTGCAGGCGAATGGCTGAGTGGGGCAAGGTTGAAGATTCAAAAAACAAACACACATTCTACCTCCGATTCAGACCCTGACCAGCTATGAAGAGTGACTCAGTTAGTTGTGTAGACACCTTTGCATCTTCTACCTCATTTGAGGTGGAGGATTTCTCTCCTCCTGTAATGCCTCTGGCAACCAGAATGACGCTCCAGAACCTCTATCAGTTGGAGCTGATACACTTATTATTGATACACATAATTATTTTTATGCCTGACCCCTCTTAAAAAGTTTTTTTAAGTTTCCTAGGGTGCCCCATTTCACCTAAGATATAAAAAAGTGCAATAACAGCATAAATCATAGCAACACAAGAGCTACAATAATATTTTATTTATTTTTATACAGAATATTCTGACTTAACTTATATTGAATTCTTGTGTGCATCTTTGATATTCAAATGGAACCCACGGCGGACTACACTGTCCAATTTCGTTGTACCTGCAAGACAATTTGTACATTTTAATAAATGCTCCTTGTATGCTACAACGAGCTACACTAACCCTGATTCACCTTCACATTTTTACATAATCAGACAGAGCTCAAAGTCAGTCTCATCTGCTTTTATTTTCTACAATCTTTCACTGTTTTCAACTGTGTAATGATCAGACATTATCTGAGCATCCTGTCTGAGGGTTGTCATCACGTTCATCCTGACATTCATGGAGGGATAAATAAACAAGTGTGCTGTTGGTTTAAAGCATTCATTTGGAGCTAATGTGGTTTTGAAAAGCTTTGTCTCCTTACTGCCTCAAACTGCATTCAGACCCTACCAGCCTCATTTCCATCACAACACAAACAGATTAGGTAAATAGCATTAGTGCATCTCTGTGGATCATTATTATTGTTAGCATTGTCATTATTATTATTATTATTAAAGTCAGACTATTGATTGGATGCATTTTTGTAATATAAATTAAACCGATTTTCTACTTTGGCAGTTCAGATGAAAGGTGTTACCATTTTTTCGTTTTGTTTTGGTTCCTTTGGTGACAATATGAAATATATCTTGGTTACAAATGCTACTCAATCTAATCTCTCTCTCTCTCTCTCGCTCTCTCTCTCTCTCTCTCTCTCTCTCTCTCTCTCTCTCTCTCTCTCTCTCTCTCTCTCTCTCTCTCTCTCTCTCTCTGAGGAGAAACAAACATATTGACTTATAATATTTTGGCAGACTTTTTGTGTTTGATTGTGAAACCTAAACTAAGTGCCCTAAGAATGTAAATATGTTGTCTTTCACAGCCAACCACTCACTTAGCAGATTAACTGCTGTATGGAACCACAGGGACTCTTATTCACATGGAAAACTGCTCCTTAATTCTAATTGGTGGCTATGTAAATCCTTCTCTCTTTTTAAATCCAGCAGTATGTCACCCAATGCTTCACACACACACTCTTGACTAAACCAGTGTGTTTTAGACCTTACGGCAGAAAACACATCATCGCTGGACAATCTAAATCACAGTTTTCGTAGAGGTGATCATTGAGTTGGCACATCAGTCCTTATGGCTTCCACTCTTGCTCCTGTGACAGAAAACAAGTCAACCTTCTCCATCGAGCGGATTTTGGGTTTGGGGCTGGAAAGGCTGGAAAAAGGCTGGAAATGCTTCAAACTCCATCGACCATGGGCAGGTGAGGAACAGATGTTATATTGTGTTTTTGTCTGATATCTAGTGAGTAATTAAACACTGATGGGATGTTGATTCATTGATGTCAAATGAATTAGGTAAAAATGTAATTGCGTGAACGTAAATGCCTTGTTTTTATTTGCTCTGCTAATAGACTGAAACAAGAAAGTGATCATGTTTCTGTTTGTGGTTCAGTTTGACCCTGGGTCATTTTTGTGAATGTGCCGTCCCTGCTAATATGTACCAAATGCAAACCCAGCTGAAGAGTTAACCAAAGAGAAAATTATATGGATAACTATTGAGTTCAACATTAGAGGTTTGGGTGCTGTATATAACTGTATTTGATTTAACATTTGATCTAATGCTCTAAGAAGGAAATTTAAATTGGAAAACCTGTTGTTTTTTCTGTCTGAATCCAGAGATTGAAGCAGGGAACAGCAACACAAACTGCTTCTGCTGTAAACAGCAACACAATCCTCACCGACATCATCATCCTCAGCAGATGACCTCTCAGAGGCCGATATCAAAGTGGTATATTGGGCGCAGACCGCGCACAGCTTTCACCAGCAGCCAAGTAATTAACAACTCAAATAAACAGGAAGTCCTCCAGACCAAATCTAAGATTCCCTTCATGCATTCGTTCATTGTGTGTCTCCTGCAGGTGAATGTGCTGGAGGGAGTGTTTAAAGTCAATTGTTATCCAGGTATCCAGCTAAGGGAGCAACTGGCAGGGAGATTAGACCTCGAAGAGGACCGCATACAGGTTCAGACATCACTCATTTATCTGGTCACTGGTGAAGCACTGCCATTAAGTTTAGATATTTTGTCTTTGACAGATCTGGTTTCAAAACCGGCGGGCCAAACTAAGACGTTCCTTCAAAGAAACACAACTTCAGTTGGTCCAGTCAACAGTGGTGGACCCTAGAGTCAGACACCAGGTTACAAGTCAACCAAAGCCTATGAGGGACGTACAAGGGGACCTGCAGCTACCATGTCATCTCCAGCTTCATCTCATGGAAGAGGAGGAGGACTCATACTGATGTTTGCTGCTGATCATGTCTGTTTCACATGTCATCATTTTCCTCCATTACCCTTTTCCTTCATTCTAAAGCATTCAAACTTCTGTCTAATTCAGTCTAATCTAATGTTTTTGAATAGTATAAATACATTAAAATATTTGTTTTAAATCAATAAACAGTAAACTAGTGCTTGTTTTCCTGGATTTCTTTCTTTCTTTTAAGTTACTTTTTCCAGTGAAACCTGTCTCCTCATGTGTACAGATGCAAAGCTGTAATTATTATTAGTATTATTCTTGTTGTTATTGTTTTTATTATTATTATTATTATTATTATTATTATTATTATTATTATTATTATTATTATTATTATTATTATTATTACTACGTTACTATATGACAAGACAGTTCATCGAAAGATGAAATAGACGTGGCCGGTTTCTATTGGTTGGTTTACTCACGCCCCGCCTATGTCCCGGAAGTGGAAGCGGAGGACTGATGTGTCTTCAGTCAAGGAATCTGTTGCTAACATTTTTGTGTTGCAGGTTTCATTCAAAAAATGGACACGTTAAATAAACTTAAGCAGTTCGACGCGTATCCCAAAACTCTGGAGGATTTTCGGGTGAAGACCTGGGGTGGAGCTACCGGTGAGAGGCTTTAAATGTCAGAGAGGTTCCGGCTGTTTTCATGTCCGGCTCCAACAAAGCTACCTGCTTCATCAAGATTCTATCTGAATATTTGTCTTTAGTCGGTTTTAAAACCTGGACAGCGGTGTAAACTCAATAATATTACAACAAGACTTATGAACACATTTAAAGAAATAGCCCTAAACAATCTAGTCATTTTAAATGACTTCACTGTTCCTTTTCTGCAAATACTGACGTGATTTTACATGATAAACACGTTAACTCAGACATAGATATAGTATGGAAATGTATTTAGCATTGAGTAACGTATGTTTGTTTGTTTGTGTGTTCGTGTGTGTGTGTGTGTGTGTGTGTGTTTTGTTACGCACATGTATATAGATGGATACAGAGATAGAGAGATACGTGTGTATGCATGTATGTATGTGTGTGTCTGTATGATTCACAGGCAATCCTAAACCGTGTAGTGTTAGCAGAACTAACTAACTTAACTAATGATCCCTACTCCAATTGGGATATGAAATGTACAGCTGATTCAAGTCATCCGTGGGATATAGTGTTTCTTTTCTTTTTTTCCCTCTTATATGATGAAAAACAGCTTCATTATTTAACTACTTAGATACTTTATTAATCTCCAACAAAAATTCACAAATGCAACAATTTTTAAACACATTCTTTGTCTCCACAGTGACCATCATTAGCGGTGTCATCATGTTAATCCTTTTCCTCTCAGAGCTACAGTATTATCTCACGAAAGAGGTAAGAACATCTACATCACCTCATGAGAACTTGGGCTGCAAAGATACAGATGAAATAGTATTTGAAATTTACTGGCAGGCGCTATATCACAGAAAAATGTTGCATATGGTACTGATTCCAGCCATTTTTTGCAGCTTTTATTTTATTGATATTCTGTCACCAGTTTGGGCTGTGAAATGAAACAACTCCAACCTTATTTTCAAGCTTTGTCTTTACTCTTAAGACGGTTGAAAGGCTGCCGGCTGCCCTCAGGCTTCCCTGGCCATACTTCTTGTTAGACCAGTTCAGTGTGTCAAATCACACAATGAATCACACAAACCGCCTCCTTGCACACGGCTGGGAAGATAATACTCACTCACAGTTATGAACTTTGAAACTTGTCTGAGAAATTTGCAATCACATTATTGGTATTTTTTCGATGACCAGTAAAGTTAAAGCATGCCCAAATTGTAGTAGTATTATAGTATTATAGTCTACGTATGCTCGAGGGCACCTCATTGCACTTCCCCATTGTGTCCCCCATTCTGTCCTTAAAGGAGTGTTTGCATTGGACGACTGTCAATCAAAGACAGAATATTCTGTGTGATCTTCTACATGTTATGTAACGTTGTCTTTTCTTTTTTAATTAAAGTTAATCTCCATCTGTGCTTTTTGTTCCCTGCAGGTCCACCCAGAGCTTTATGTGGACACCTCACGAGGAGATAAGCTCAAAATCAATATCGACATCATTTTCCCCCACATGCCCTGTGCTTGTTAGTAGCGCTGATTTCATCACTACCAACTTCTGTGTTAAAGCATACCAGAAATGTATACAGGACCTTCTTACATGCAGGAGACTTTCTTATAAGACCTCATCACCTTTGCTGCTGATAAACATGTATAGAATCTGTATATTTCAGGGAGCTCAGGGGAAGTTTACCCAGTATAAGCTAGTACAGAGATTCTACTTCTTCCCTCCAGACTCCATAGGATGGGTCTATTACCTGAAAATCTCTGTTGGAAATGTGGAACCAATGAAAGGACTTTCCTACATGTGCTATGGGAATGTAGTCTGATACAACCATTTTTGGTGAAAGTGACAGACCACCTAGGGTAGGTGGCTAGTCTAGCCGAGATTATTGGGTACTTAAAACAGGACTTTGCAGTGAAACTATGACAGAAATAGAGATAATAACAATGGCTATTTAGAAAAGCACTGCAGAAGGAAAAAAGAAACAGCTGCTGTACACATCTGTGCCTTGTTCATCCCTATGTATGTCAGACTGAAGTATCCAGTATGTAAATAGTGTCACAAGTGAGACGTAAACAACCTGCACATTCTCTCAGATCTCAGTATAGATGCGATGGATGTGGCTGGTGAGCAGCAGTTGGACGTTGAACACAATCTATTTAAACAGCGGCTGGACAAAGACCTGAAGCCTGTCAACAACGGGGCAGAGAAGCATGGTAAACATTGACACTAAATTGAACTTTGACCTCTTCACATAGGCACCACTTTTGTTTAACGTAAGGAAAAGGACAATAAGGGGTTCCATTGGTGTGATGGTACGCACAGAACTACGTGGTCACAAGCAGAGCTTCTGCATCAGTCGGCAGTTGGCTGAACTTGTGCTTCCTTGTGTAGAACTTGGTAAGGCTGATGACGGTGAAGTGTTTGACCCAAGTACACTGGATCCAAATAGATGTGAGAGCTGCTATGGAGCTGAAACGGAAGACCTCAAGTGAGACACAAACACATCACACACACACACTCACACGCAGCACTAGAGACGTCCAAGTTAAAGGAAAGGGTTTTTATTTCAATTAGAAATGATGATATTATGGGTGTCAAGTGTTCAGAGTTTAAGATGAGGAACCCTCTGCAGAGACCTGAGCTGTTGGCGCACTACAAATAAAATGTGTCTCGATGTGTGTTTATGCATCGCAGGTGCTGTAATACGTGTGATGACGTGCGGGAGGCTTACCGGCGCCGAGGCTGGGCATTTAAGAGCGCAGACACCATTGAGCAGTGTAAGAGAGAGGGTTTCACACAAAAGATGCAGGAGCAGAAGAATGAAGGCTGTCAGGTCTACGGCTTCCTAGAGGTCAACAAGGTATCACGTTCTGATGAGCTCTTTATTAGGAATGTAACTATTTTGTTTTTCAACATGAAAATGTAATTTTACACCAAAATTTGCGGAAACATTTATGGTAAAATCTCAGACTTTCGCCACTTGATAATCACCAGATGTTCAGAATGCTTTTTTTTTTTTTTTTTTTATAATCGCTGCGCTGAAGGTGGCTGGAAATTTCCACTTTGCTCCGGGAAAAAGTTTCCAGCAGTCTCATGTCCACGGTAAGACTTAGTAGTTTGTTTGTTGTTTGTTGACTCTATCACAAATAACCATCAAAGGTTCCTCAACATGCACAACATGTCCAGTGGGTCCTGTGTGTGTGATGTGGTTTCAGCATGTCAGTACAAATTTTAAAGCCCCAAAAACACAATGAAGAAAGTACAGTGTAAGATTGTAAACGTCTTACAGTGATCGACGTAAGACGTAACTTTCTTGAAAGATGCAGAGGTCAAAGCATTTTAATTTTCTTTGATCTTTGTCCAAATGTTCCAAGTCATTTGCTCTTCAATCAGTCTTGTAAAATGCTGTTGGCAGCTTTCTCAGCTTTCCACCACTAACCCACCTCAGCTGTGCTATAGAATAGTCACTTATTCAAAATCACTTATTCAAAAAAAGAAAATAAATATATACACACGCGCACACACAGTATGTCACTTGAATCCAGCATCTCAGTGTCACATTAACAGAGTTTGTGTATTTTGGGCTGTATTGAATTTCATACTCTTTAGGATTGCAACCACCCCACATACCCTTGATCCCACCCCAGCATATTCCACAGTACTCACATAAAGACCGTCTGTAGATTTCTTTCTGTCTGTCCATTGCTCCGGGAACAAACCATTCTTTTGTCTGGTCTTGGTCAGAGTAGTGCTCCTGCTCGGACTTACTGCATGTGAATTTGATTGCATTCTGCTATTCTACAGCGTGTTTAGAGTTTGGTCTTTCACTTTCCTGCCTGTTAATAGCATGAACCCACCTCATTTGTTGCACAAAAACAAACACAGCATATTTCATTACTTCCCTTCCTTCTACACTAAAATGCACATTGTCAGGTGTAGTTCATGGTATTCATGAGTTAATGAAGCAGTAACTTGGTGTGAGCTGTCAGTACTAAGCAGCAGAAACAAGAGATGAGAATCACTGCGGATGTTGATGATGTGGCTGACGTCGTTAACATCACTTTTAACCTGTCTGTAAACCCCTCGAGTCCAGACTGACATCACGAGATAAAACTGTGTCATGTGCCCGTATGAATCATCTGACAGCAGTTATTCCCTAAATCCCACGCAGCTCAATCATTCTTCGGCACAAAAGTGATGATCTTTCTTGATGGGATTAGTGTGCTGTGACGTAAAGTCCCAGTTTCCGAAATGAAAATGTAGAAAGCGTCAGAGGTAAGTCTGTAGAAGTCATCATTGGTGCCTGGCTGAAAGTAGACATCATGTCATCACATCAGCACCGCGCTACCCCTCCTGTCACCCTCACACACACACACACACACACACACTGCTCATTTTCTACCTGAAGCACTATAGTGACTCTTCTCTCTTCTTTCTGCAGTGCACGCTGTGGAAAGTAAGTCCATCTTTCTTTGCGGATATTTCTTTGGCGAGCACGCTGTATGAGAATAGTTAATTGATACATTGGAATTCAATTCATATGGACAGGCTTAATGCTGGTGATAGTGAAAAAATAAAAGGAGTTAGTTAGTTAGCCTCCACCGCTTTTGTCTCGTTCATACTCAGCAGCTCCGAGCA
Source organism: Centriscus cristatus (assembly GCA_037832705.1). Classification (NCBI taxonomy): domain Eukaryota; kingdom Metazoa; phylum Chordata; class Actinopteri; order Syngnathiformes; family Centriscidae; genus Centriscus; species Centriscus cristatus. The sequence continues at coordinate 8,566 of JBBMJM010019952.1, forward strand.
TCAACAGATACATGGTCATTACATCCCAGTAAACTGGTATCAGTATGTGATAGGGCAAAAACGTATAAAACAAATTGCAACTGAACATTAAAAACACTGCTGGTGATGTTGAAACCAGAACTGGCCAACAAACATGCTGCCTTTCAGTCGGGAGGCTCACATACTCACGAGGCCTTTTCAGTGTTTTCATCTTACACATTCACAAAGGTGCAGTTTCCTCTTCACCATCAAGCTTCCTCCTCATCAGCAGATGTACATAGGTTGCTCTATTGTTTCATGCGGCTGTGAATAGCCATGTTAACTTTCCTTGGCATAGCTTTGTGAGACAGGGTAAAAGGAAACATGTCGTTTATTGGACACGCATCGAATAGTGAGTATTGAATGCAGAAATATTTTTCTCAGTAAATATATTTCTAGTGGGTCTGTTGATGTGACATCATCAGCAGACGTCGGTTACAATGAAAAAAAACCACGACACCCACACACCGTCAGGCGTTGCTCAGGTGTGATTTTTATCCGTTCTTTCACACACTCCGCCTTCAAATATGAACACAATGAACCTTCAGTTCTTCATAGATTTTTTTGGTTGGATTAAAGCTATCAAATCAGATAAAGATATCAGCTGGTTTCGTGTTTCTCCATCCTTTGTACACCTCCTTTTCTCCACGTGTTCAGTTCAGTTGTACATGTGTATTACTTGGGTTGCTACTGACATCTGATTTCACGCCAATAGCCCCGTTAGAAATATATTTACTAAGAAAAATGTTGAAGCATACAATACCTGGATGTCAAACCTATGGGGTTTCATGTAGTCCTGAGCATAACTGAATTCAGATATGGATATTGACACTAACCTTCCCGACAGATCCAGCAGACATGTTGTAACACTGTTATTACCATCATCATAATTTTTTTCACTTAATGTGATGTATTTTGTGTTTGCAGTTCATGATCTGCAGAGTTTTGGCTTAGACAATGTAAGTAATACACTCTTATGTTGATTTAGTGACTGTTCAGGTTCCTTTCATGGCATGGCTTGAAAGAAATCATTCTAGTAGTATTGTAATACTCTTTGTTGATATTGTTTGACCTGGATACACACCCTGATCCGGTGCTATCTGCTGAGTACTTTGAAAGCTTCTTGAAACCTGTCACCTGTTGTTTGGCAGATCAACATGACCCATCTGATAAAGCATCTGTCTTTCGGTAAGGATTACCCTGGCATTGTTAACCCTCTGGACGGTACAGACGTCACAGCACCACAAGGTCAGTAACTCAGGGAGGCTTCAACAGCTGTTGTCAAACAGTCCAGATGCTTTATGTGTTCCCCTGGAGATGGAAACAAGTTTAATTATGTATCACCAGCCACCAGTCCTGGTTCCAAACACGTTCTTTACGTGTCCCTGCGCTAACACACGTGCTTGAAAATAAGGACTCCATATTGAGATTCTTCAGAAACTCTTTCCTTATGTATTTCCTCAACTTTTCCATTGTATTTTTATTACGTCAATCCACGTAGATATTAAAGTAGAGAAATATTTCCTGGTGCAGTAGTTCAGAAGAAGAAATACAAGTTAGCAACAAGCATCGCCTGCACCACATTTGACAACTTTTATTGACAAAAGAGACTGTAGAGTAAGCGCTTGACAGCATTGAATGGTCAGAGAGTTGTTGTTGTGGAAAAGTCCCAAAGCAGCATACGGAGGTGGAGGCAGTTGTTCCTCAGCATCGGATGCCCATACCAATAGCCATGAACGTGCCAAACGTCCCTCCACTCTGCATCATCGTCTTCCCCACTCCTCCCATTAGCTCCCTGCCACGCATGCCGATCCTGGAGAAAGATGAGTTGTTAGGAAGTGAACGGCTTGATAACTAATCACCCACATTACCATATACTTTACTAAAGTACGTCAGTGGTTTTGAGTATTTTTGTCACAAATGTGTGTCCAGTCATTTGATTGCTGATCACCGTAGCTATGGGAACAGAACAGTAGTGACTCGTTAAAAGGAGCCACTGGTCAACGCACCAACACCCAAAGTGACTTACCACAATAAGTGGAACAAAATTCACAAGGGCATTTGACAGAATGATGGACGTGATGCTAGTGATGTCTTTTCAAATGCTGTTTGTAGACCGGTGTCCTTGTATTTGATTTTTCATCTAGTACTTCAGGGTTGATAAGATGTTTCCAGATAGCAGCTGCCGGGAATGAACGTCAGTTTAATCCTACTAATAGTTACAACGTACACATGGTTCAGACCTACCTGAGACAGGAGAAGGTACCAAACATGGCGCCAGCAGCCATTCCCACAGCAAAACCCATCATGAAGCCCATCTTGACCCGGTCGAAACAGCTGGGCTGGGTCTGGCCGTACGGACCTACAGCCACTGGCATCTGAAGGAGACAGTGGGACACAGGTCAGCTGTTCATTCAGAGAACATCTTCAGCCGGTAACGAGACTTGTCTAAGAGTTTCAGACCCGACTTAACGTAGCCTCTTCAACCAGGATGTGACCATCTGATTGACCATGGGTTCGTAGATTAACGTCAAACTGGTTCCGTTTCCACAAAGTCTCTTTTGTTGTCCCAACTCAGCATGCTAGCTTGCAGGCTATCGTCACTTTTGGCCTTGACCAGTAAACACGATTTCCTCGACATTTTGGTGTTTTTCTCAACCAGTTGTTGTCACGTAGTATAGGGAGACCTTACCTTGAACGATGTATAGACAATACGACTGTCCTAAACTGACGAGTTAACGTGTACTTTTGCGCAGTCCCGTTAAACGTCTTACTGTCAGACCTCCATAACCGGATACAGGAAGTATGAATGGCAGACGAGAGACAAATGAAGAGCAGGAATCAGCTGCAGCAGAAACTGAATAGCGACCCACAGCGTCTAGTTTTTGTATTACAGTTAATGATCCGAATACCAGGGGTGCACTGGAACCCCTGGAACTGAACTGGCTTAATATGTAAAATGAAAAGAAAAATTAACACTTAAAAAAACAAGAAAACAGAAAATACTGCAAATATGTTAAGTCATATTTTATTTGTATCACACCAAATCAAAACAGCTATCTCATGAAGCTTAGCAAACTGACTGTTCTAGAAACCTGTAGAGGAACAGATACAAGGCAGCGTGTGGAGGGCCTTTTGCCTCGACCAATTGGGGTGAAATAAAGAGAGCAGCAGAGACGAGTAGACAGAGAGGAAAGGGAGACCTGGGCAGGAGCAAAGGACAGAAGAGCACACACACACACACACACACACACACACACACACACACACAGTATGGCACATTTGCAGCAGCTACATGATTATATGATTTTTATGTGTGTATTTCCAAAATCTGAAAGGGACGAAGGAGAACATTTAATGGCCCACATTTGACTGAGCTGCAGCCTGATCTGGGTTCATTTTAATAATATTTTAAAAAAATATTAATAAAAGATTTTGTTCCATTTGTGAGACTGGACTAAATATTTGATGCCCTCAACCCTGATGAATGTTTTTTATGTAGCTAGACTTTCAACTTGTTAAATACCAGTAAGACATATTCTTAAGCAGCACTGATTCTGTGTTGTATGTTTATACATCATTTATGTCGTATTGTGTAAGTGTCTTCAGAAATACTGGTCATGTGAACTGATATTGTCCTTGATACTGGCATGGAGGAATCCCTTTCCCTGAAGATGTCGGGTCAGGTTGGATTGCATCAGGTTTTGCAGACAGATGTCAGTCGTTCATCAGAACATGTGGTTCTCATCTGGTTTTCACGTTTAAGAGATGACGTGCAGGTCGTGTTCCATGGTGTCACTGGCTGGACTACATCTATATCTCCGCATGAAATCACACCACACTTCTTCTTCTTTCGGCTTTTCCCTCTTCCCTCAGATGGGAGGTTGAATGTATTCATCCTTTGCAGTTGGAGACAGACGGACAGATAAAGTCAGGTGTCAGATGGAGACAGACGGACAGATAAAGTCAGTTGTAAATGTTAGCAGTCTGGATGTACCTGTATTATTCTGTCTCCACACATGATAGGGGAACAATCCGATTCAATATCTCCTTGACCTCTGTGAACAGAACAGATCAGACTGTATCTGTGCTCCCACAAAGGTCGAATTGAATGGTTTTGGTGTCATCGTAAAGGGAACACCTGTGACATTTGTTCACACGTATCTCTCAGTATATTTGTTTCTGGTAAACCCAGTGCACATGACAAAACAATCCCCAATGATGCACATGCTGCTGTGAACCTCTTGTCATGTGAAGTGGTTGATATGTTCTGGTCTCCTTGGTCCTGCTCTAGAATTAGACCATTTTCTTTTTAGTACATTATTAGTTTTCACCTCTGGATCTCCTGGATTCATAAACTGACATTTGTAGTCACTCTTATGTTAACTGTGGTGCACATTTCTGTTTGAGTTTGAAATGTTTGTTTTTCTCCCTCACAGCCTCCATGATGTACCAGTATTTTGTGAAAATAGTTCCCACCATTTACATGAAAACCGATGGAGAGGTGAGTCGCTTGTTTGTCTACAGCCCCTGTGGATTTTACACCAATCCATCTATGAGAGGTCATGAACGCCGTTGTTGGTGCCCAGTCCATGAATGTGGAGGCTGACCTGTGTTGACCGGTGCTGACCTATTGTTACACTTGACCTAAATCCTGTTGTTTTGTAGGTCGTCAAAACCAACCAGTTTTCAGTCACTAAGCACGAAAAAGTTGCCAATGGGTTGATAGGAGACCAAGGGCTGCCGGGGGTCTTTGTTTTATATGAGCTGTCACCCATGATGGTGAAATTCACAGAGAAACAGAGGTAGGTGTCATTGTTTTATTCAGTAATCGCATGTAACATCTGTCTGCAGCTGCTCATTCAGTCGACTGTCACAGGTAGGGGCGCCACCTGGATAGACTTTGTTAGGTGTGATTATTGTCAAGGAAATCATCACGATGTTCAAGATTTCTTCTTGTATTATTTATTATATTTAATGTCCTTCAAAAGGACTCTTTCACACTTTGCCGCTGAGATGTACCCACGCCAGGCTTCATTTTTTGGCTAAAAATGAATTAAAAAAACATTTTGAATAGACCATCCGTTTGTGAAAGGATCAGTAGACTGGACAAAGACATTTGACTTATCACCATGATCCCTTTATAATAGTTGATAATCACAGCATACCCAGTCACAGTGACCAAAAACTGAGAAAGTTTGTTGATAATCCCTCTGACAACATGATGGGGTTGCACAGATGTGTGCTAGAGGAAAGGCTGTATGTCCTGGTAGAGGTTACCATGGAGATGTATTGTGTTGACAAGTTCCAAGATCCCTCATCTCAGTCACCAGTCACCACAGTCGACTAGACCCACTGATTGAAACATTTGTCATCGTTGATTTCAGTCACTGGGATCAGTAATGTTAGATGGCAGATGTTGGAATCATCAGACAGTTTACCCACAGACTATATATAAAATACAGTTCCCATTAAAAAACCCAAATACAAATCCAAGTGTAACATGATGTTCTTTTATTGGATAAAGCAGGTAAAGCATCAGCTCCTTTTGAAAACTGACGTCACACACTGACTCTACAAGAGATAAATACAGGACAACGTGTCCTCCCGACACACACTTCACAGAACCAACAACATGAGGGATCCACTTTGATTGAATTTAAAATTCCTCTGCCGATGCAGCTCACATATTAACTTATATTCACAGCACGTGTCTCTGCCGCTGGTGCAGGACGTATTTAACTTTAATGTAAAACACCTAAACACTACAATGTGACATCACAAGAAGGACGTGACCCAGTGACCTTCTGGCTGTGAGGACAGTTCTTGTCATGAACTAGTTTTGAACTAGGATTGTGATGGTTTCAGTGTATGTTTGTTCACTAACTACACATTGAGACGGTCTGTAATAACTACCTCACAATCCTTCCAATTAAACCCACTGACATCTACATCCAGCTTTGTCCACTTGTGTCAGCTGATGGCAGCTGGGGGAATGGCCGTGTTTGTAGTTTTGTAGCAGATCTAGTGTGTGAATTTGAGTGCAGCACCTTTACCTCAGATGGGAGGTTGAATGTATTCAACCTTTGCAGACAGATGGAGACAGACGGACAGATAAAGTCAGTTGTAAATGTTAGCAGTCTGGATATTCCTGTATTATTCTGTCGCACACTCATTGTGTGGGACGGTCTGTAATACTGGACCACGCTTCTCTCTTTGTTACATGACGGGGGCGATGTCTTTCTTTTTCTTTTGCTCCTTTACCTCCTTGTAAGTCTCCATGAGGAATTCTGCCTCCGACAGGGAAAAGTACACCATACACGTTGTCATGGTGAATCATGGTTTGATGGATCCATGTCTGAATGCTCTTGTTTATGATTGGTTCAACTCTGTGCTGTCATCTATCCTGGATTAATCCAGAACCTTACTTTGTGCTCTGCCAGACAGAATGTTAGTTCTCAAACCTGTCAGATGTTCAGAAGGACTCACAGGTAAAAACATGTAATTGTTCTGAGATGGTAACAGAATGTCAAGAAACAAACTGTCACCCGGGGAATTTTCCAGCCTCCGACTAGATTCTGATGGGACCGAATATCAGTCATGATGAGAAGGATTTGAACAGACGCTGAACACAGGTGCATCACATCATCGAGTCCTAATCCTTCATCTGACTCCAGTAGCCCTCTAAGCTCTGAACGAAGGGCGTAAAACTGGGAAGGGAATGTCAGGCATGCTCCTCTCCTCCCACGAACCCCGTTCATGTTCATGTTCATGTATGCTTCCTCTGTCGTAGGTCGTTCACTCACTTCCTAACAGGTGTTTGTGCCATCATTGGAGGAGTTTTCACAGGTCAGTTTCCGCCATCATGAAAACAAAGCCCCCCAGTGGAGTGGGACTCACTCTGTGTCTCTGTGTGTTGGACTCCCGCAGTGGCCGGTCTGATCGACTCCCTCATCTACCACTCGGCTCGTGCCATTCAGAAGAAGATAGAGCTGGGCAAGGCCTCCTAATGGTGCCTGCTGCTGTCCCCCCGGGTGCAACGCAGACCATGACGTGACAGAAGGACAAGGGACAAACGGCGGCAAGCGGCCTGTGCTCCCTCCGTCTTTTTGTCCGGTGGACATTGGGGAGACAGAAACACAGGGGAGTTCAAAACACCCTCTGTCTCTCTTCAAAGCAGGAGAGAGGAACTGGTGAACGAAGTGGAACAGAGACCAGGACAGCTCATCCCTTCACAGCCAGCCCCAAGAGGACAGATGGGACACGGGACTTCCTCCCTCCGTCCTGTGTCATTTAGTTCAGGTCTGTTGTTGTTTTGAGTGTCGGCCGTGGAACATGGACGAGAGGGACGATGAGACACGTCTCCAGAGAGCACAACATGATTATTGTATGTTTACGTGTGTTCCCTTCTCACTTTGTAAATCCCATTGGAAAAAAACTCTGTGTGTGTGTGTGTGTGTGTGTGTGTGTGTGTGTGTGTGTGTGCGCGCGTGCGTGTGTGTGTGCGTGCGCGGGTGTGCGTGCGCGGGTGTGCGTGCGTGCGAGAGAGACAAGTAACAGGTGACAATGACCTATTCCTTTGACACAAGTATTCTGTCAGTGACGCACACACCACCCTGCTGAGCACTGGGTTCATCAGCTGCTGAATCAATACTGACTTGAAGCAGATGTTTGTTTGAAGCAGATGTTAATAATAATAATACATTTTATTTAAAAGCGCCTTTCTGGACACCCAAGGACACTGTACAAGGAGATTAAAACAATAAAAACAAACAGACACAATGAACAAATGAACACAAGAGGAACAAACACTACAACACAACTCTAAAATAAATGAATTACGTTAAAAAGTATTGCTTGAACAGGAGGGTTTTGAGTCTGGATTTAAAGAGTGAGAGGGAGTTAAGAGCACGGAGCTCAGGGGGGAGAGAGTTCCAGAGGTGGGGAGCAGAGCGACTGAAAGCTCTTGTCTCCCATGGTGATGAGGCGGGCGGGAGGTCGAGAAGTTGGAGAGAGGAGGAGGAGCGGAGGGAGAGGGTGGGAATGGAGACCTGCAGGAGATCAGAGATGTAAGGGGGGGGCAAGTTGTGGAGGGCTTTAAATGTGATAATGAGTAACTTGAAGTTGATCTGCAGTTTTATGGGGAGCAAGTGGAGGTGTTGGAGTACTGGGGTGATGTGGTGGTGGTGGGGGGTCCGGGTGATGAGGCGGGCTGCAGAGTTCTGGAGGAGCTGGAGCTTCTGGAGGGATTTGTTAGGGAGACCAAAGAGAAGTGAGTTGCGAGGATGGATGGCGGTGGTAGAGGCAGTGAGGGAAGGGCAGAGAAGAGATATGTTTCTCAGGTGGAAGTAAGCCGACCGGGTGATGCTATTGATATGGGAATGGAATGATAGTGTACTGTCCAAGACAACACCCAGACTCTTTACCTGTGGGGAGGGGGGTGACGGTTGAATCAATGATGGATATGGGGGTATTGTGAAATTTTGAGAGGGTATGGGGGGTGCCAACCAGCAGGACTTCTGTCTTTGAACTGTTGAGCTTGAGAAAGTTGGATGAAAGCCAAGAGTGAATTTCCTGAAGGCAGATGGAGAGGGAGGATGGGGGTAGAGACGATGAAGGTTTGGTGGAGAGATAGAGCTGGGTGTCGTCCGCGTAGATGTGGAAGCTGATATGGTATTTTCTGAGGATGTGACCCAGTGGGAGTATATAGATTATGAAGAGGAGGGGCCCCAGGACAGAGCCTTGGGGCACACCAGCAGAGAGAGGGGAAGGGTTGGATGTGTGGGATTTGATGCGTATGAACTGCATCCGGTTGGAAAGGTAGGAGGTGAACCAGGTGAGGGGGATATCGGTGATGCCGATGGAGGAGAGGCGGTGGAGGAGGATGCTGTGGGAGACGGTATCAAAGGCTGCAGTGAGATCGAGGAGGATGAGAATAGAGAGTAAACCAGAATCCGAAGCTATGAAGAGATCATTGGTGATTTTAATGAGGGCAGTTTCTGTGCTGTGTAGCGGGCGGAAACCAGATTGAAAGAGTTCATAGATATTGTTGGTGGAGAGGTGATTGTGGAGTTGTGAGGCAACGGTCTTTTCAAGTATTTTGGATAGGAATGGAATGTTGGAGATCGGGCAGAGATTGTTGAAGTTGTTGGGGTCCAAGCCGGGTTTTTTCAGGATAGGTGTGATTGTGGCGGTTTTGAGAGCAGGGGGAACGGATCCAGAGGTTAAAGAGGAGTGGATGATGGAGGTGATAAGGGGGGCGAAGGCAGGGAGGCAGGTCTTAACGAGGGCTGTAGGGATAGGATCGAGTTGACAGGTGGAGGATTTGGAATTGAGGATGAGGTCAGAGATATCTTGGCAGAAGGGAGGTTAAAACTGGAGAATGGGGAAATGGAGGATGATTAAGAGGGGGAGTCCACTCCAGAAACTGCAGCACCATGAAGGATGAGGTGCTGGTGGATGTCCGATATCTTGGAGGAGATGAAGGACATGAGGGTGTTGCAGAAGTCGACAGAATGCATGTGGAGGGGTAGAGAGTCCTGGGTGATCCTGGCGAGGAGAGAGAAGAGAGACCTGGAGTTGTGTTTGTTGGAATTAATTAGTCCAGAGTAATAGGCAGATTTGGCAAGGGAGAGACTGTCCTTGCAGTGAATTAGATGATCATTATACATTTCTTCATGGATATGTTTACTTGAAGGGCCTTGGTGCTGACGTAAACCTTCTCCCTAGCATGTCTCCCTCACATGCACCGTGTGCTGAATGTTACAAGTTTGATTTTTGGATGACGGAGTCTGACTGTACCAGGATCAGAATCAGTGGTGTCACCGGATCTTCATGAACTCAAGCACACTTGTTTTCCCTCCAGGAATCTGAAGTGTTGTGAGATGTTTGCTGTTCTGATTTTGTTTTCGTGATTCAAATTGACTGAAAGACGTTTCATGTTTGATCCTTTCGACTCGTTTGCGTTCTCTGTCACACCTGTCAGGAAGTTTCTGCAGAATAGCACAGAAGTTGGCTAATACACACTGGGTCTCCTTCATGAAATGTGACCAAAACCAATTTGTAAACCTTTTATAGACCAAAGTGTATGTTAATCACTGCATTCATCAGTATTTCAGTATCTCCGGTCTCTTCGTAGCTACTGATTAAATCTACATCTGCTGCCAACCGCACGTAGCGCTGGTTTAGATTTAAGAACGCATATGAATCATGTTTGTCTCTATTGGAAATTACTATTAGGATTCATACTGTCCTGTTCTGTTCACTATACACACATACACGTCTTTTACA
>JBBMJM010020273.1:0-18868 GCA_037832705.1 Centriscus cristatus
CTGAACGTATGTTCCAGAACTTTCCCTTGATAGCGTGTCACTGTTTCATGTTTTAGATGCACTTTCCTGTTTCATTTACTATATAATACATGTTTATTATGACTAAGTGTTTTTTGTAAGGGTGAACTTTTGTCTCCCCACTTTACAATTAACAGGACAAGGTGGAAAAGCCCCCAAACCAGGTAAGTTCATTCATGTTATTCCTCTTTCTTGGAAGTGAAGTAACTGATGTTTTGGTGAGAATTCCGTGTGCATGTGACATATTTTTGTGCGTTGTTATGATTGAAATGGATTAGTTTAAAATCAGATTTATAAAATACTTTGACTGTACAGACCTCTCCTGGCTTTCCATCATATGTAATATATCATGGATGGATGAAGTGGGTCAGTGTATCGTCTGCTTCAAGTTCACACACCAACAGGACATGGAAACCTGGACGGACGCTGGGCAGGGGCTAAAGGAAAACAGTCTTTTGACCGGTTGTCACTAACTTTTCTTATCGCCGTGTCTTATCGCCAGTATTGGTTTACTCTGGCTTGGTGGCTGTTCTGACTGGGAGGGACTTTACAGAGATTCCACTGCTCCTACATCTCCGCTGCAGGAGGGAGTGATGATTAGCAGACTATATGCGATCATCAACGCCTGCCAGACAATGGTGCCAGAGCACTGATTAGTGTTATTGTAATGTTGGAACCTTACAATATCTGGAAGCTTACTTGTTGAAATTTACCACAGCCCTTCTCTCTGATACCGTTCAGAAAATATTTTCCTTCGCTGTATTTGTGTCTGTGCTGCATTGGTGCTTTAGCAATGTTTAGCAGTCGTTAATTTCCGTAAGCACTGCTGATAGCATCTCGACCTACCCTTATGTGTGTCGAAAGATAAGGAACCAAGAGAAACGTATGAACCTGATAACACATGAAGCGAGTACAGAAGGGTCCCTCTGGAGTGCCACACCCAAAACCTCCACCGTGATTTGCAGGAGAGCCATTTTGTGTGAATGACCTAACATCCAGCATTTGGAGGAAGTTGACTTTGGCTGGGAGCAGCAGAAAACAAGCGAGGAAGTCTTGCCAGAACTTGTTTTAAGGCATTCATTCTCTCACAGTGAACATGACACAGTAGAATTAGGACAAAATGTGTGATTAATGAAAGCCCAGCTCTTGAAACAATCACTCCGTTGTGGCTTGAGTTGAAGGGTCGAGGTTTGCGATATCACAGAAAACACACCACCCAGCACACTGTGGAAAGGAGACATGTATGCACACCTAAATGTACACACCTGAGGTAAGAGGTCAATGGCTGCTTTTCGAGACCTTCATACACACACACCATGCTTAACTGAGCCAACTGAGCCACAGAAACAATGGATACCTACTTTGTAATGTGAAAGAAATAGTGATGGAATTCTGAGCAGAAACCGCTCATAAGCCAACAGAATTTCCTTCAACCTCCCTGGTGGGACAGATGGATGAGACTTCATTTGCATCTCAGCTCCTGCCTGCCAAAATATAGAGGACATCTTGATGCCATCTTCTCAGCTGTGCCTACATCCTAAGTGTGTTTTTCTGTATGCGTTCAAGTGAACTGATGACGATGAGGCTGCACAAAGTCAGATTGGATTCATTGTTGGGGATGTGTGGTCCCACATCTCAACGGAATCATCTGGCTTGTGTATTCTTCTAATATAGAATAATAAGAGAAATCTGGGTTGTCCTTAAATCTTCAGTGTTTCTAAAAAAAAAACAACAATCGTAGATGTGCGGTTCCTCAAGGACATAGACGGATGCTCTTGTGTGCACTGCGTGATGCACACATCAAGGGAGCTGCCATTGGTTGTTATATGGGAGCTTTGGACGTTCCACAGATTAGCACCTTGCCTGGACGGGATGGAGAACAACAGCTGGCAGAGAGAGCAGCGTGACTCCAGTGAATTGCAAATGTAGTTCATGCAAGACCTTGTAAATGTTACACTAATTGTAGAGCTTGTCAGCATTGCGCTTTGAGATTACACCGTAATCTTTATGAACAGCTGTGTGGTCTTCGCAGTGTTCCCCGTACGGTGGATTCCATCCGGCGGTGGTCGCCAAAAGAGCGATTTTTACAGTCTGGCTGCTTGTCACTTTGAGCTAGTGCGAAGGAAGTTAACAAGAACCACAGTGGTTACTGTGTTTGCTGTAGGTTGAACCATTACAGTCGTCTGTTTTAAGTTAAGGGAGGATGCGTCTGCGTGGAATATTTGCAAAACAAATTGAAGATGATAGCGAGAGCATCCCTCTGTCGGGCTTTCTCTGTCTGAGAGCTGACAATAACAATTTCCCATAACACACCATTAAATTACTCGTGACAAATTTTACGAACAGTCAAAATCTGTAAGCAGTTTATTTTTACTGCTGGCAGCGGAGTGTAAACAGTCTTTACCTAATGCATGAGAAGAGGGCATTCCACATCTTGGAATCTGGAAAGCTTTTCACCAATGTGTTTAGTTTCGTGTTGTCCTTCCATCACTGCTAAATAAATAATACAAGTAATAAAAAATAGCCCCAGCAATTATGTGATAGATTAGATCTTACTTGGACTCAACTATCCATATAATTTGGGGTGATGGCTTGTCCTAGCACTTGGAGCAACATGGTTGTTCTGAAATCTTGGATCCTGATGGCAAATGGTTCTGCAGCAGAAGAGACAGTTATAGTCTCTGATTGCAACAAATGTCATATGAGTTTTTGCAGCCAAACACTTTCAAGCTTTTACAGCTTTTAGGATGCTTGCACACCAAAAACATGGTAGTTTCACATCAGAATCGCCAATTTTTCCATCTTTTATCTCTTACTGTCATTATTGTGGGTGCATTTTTGGAGAGAAAAGAAAGGAAGGAAGTATCTTTTGCCTCTCGTTCCTCTTCGTTCATGCTAAAGGAAGCAATAACTCCTGATAACTGTGCTTTAATTTACACGTTGCAAATGCACACAGCATTACATGCACATTCATTTACACAACACACAGCTGAAACAGAGGAGACTGATGGATTGAGGTGAGGATGAAGTGTTTAGCCAAAAGAAGATGAACTTGGAGAAGCTCTGAAACACATGTGCTTTTCATTACTGGAGGTCAGACCGAAGAGCTGCAAGAGACCGGAGGCATCTGCATGTGTCAGACTGTGAGTGTATGGTCGTAACACATGTAACATCGCGTCTGTGTATTGTCATCAATGTATTGTCGTCAACCCAGGAACACTTTTGATGATGGACGTGGAACAATGGGCTTGGGTCCAACTACAACCCCCATGCATTGACGTGCAGTCTGGCAAAGGATCCATCTAGAGTCCAAATTATCCAGACATCGACAAAATCGTGGATGTCGACAGTCAAAACAGCACGATTCTTTACCTGAAGAATCAGCATTGACCTGTTAATAATCGGTTCTGTGCTGCAGCATCAGCAATCATTTTAAGGAATAAGAGCCAATATTTTATACATAAAATCTGGTAAATATTCCAAGATAATTGGCCCGGTCTCCCAATCAAAGCGGGCAAAGGCCTGATTCCTGTGGGGTGGTAATATTCACGACCAAACATCTCGTCGTGTGTGTGTGGTGTGTCCTGAGATAACGTGCTGTGTGTAATGTCACGAGAATCGGACCAACCACCTGTCAAGACGCCCGCTGAGTCAGCGGACTGAAGCCCACGTTCCTGCCGTGTCCATGACTTTTTCTAAAATCACTAAACGCTCCAGGCATCATAAGAAATATCTGTGCTATAAACGGACGCTCAAACACTCATCCAGTCGTCATGGTGATTGACAGTGATGCCTGTTTGACGTGTGTTTCTCAGCAGGACACGTCGTAAAATTCAATCTCGCTTACGTAGAAACGATAAATATTCTTCGTCTTGGTCAGTCTTAGTGTGTTGGAACTGTTTTCACGAAAGATTTGATTTGTTTTTACACCGGCACACGCTCTACCAGCCCACCTGACACTGTACATACACACACAGCCAACAAGGCTTGTTTGTTCACATTGAAAACGTTGTTTTCTACAGTTTTCCGTGAGTGATGTAACCAGATATTGTCGGCGTCTTCAGTAATCTCACTCAATCATCTCAAGAATTGCAATACTAGCAGAGCAAATAAAGATAAGGGCTTTATTGGTTTTTATTGGTCTAATCAGTCACACATGCCACACATTTCAGTTTGGAACAGCAGTTTTTTCTCCCAATACTTTAACCATGACTCAGTAACATCTCCCCTTTCATCAGTCTGGCCTGTGTCACAACAATGTGCTCGTTCTCTGGTGAGCATCTTACCACCAGCGTGTGTACATATTTATGTTCCCGGCGTGAGCTGATGAGCCATGAACCTCTCCCTTGCACTCGTGGCCAGCACGTCTGTGCTTGTGGGCCACTGTCCACGTCCATCTGGCCGTATTTACACAGTGACTGAGAAATGTCTCGCTCTTGTTTCCACAAGAGTCCATGAAGACGGAGCCTCGGTTGAACAACCTGGTTGTAATCGGTGTGAGAGCAGACGTTTGTACGATTTCGCGCCCTGTTCTGGGGATTTGTGAGGAAAACCGTTGCAGACGAGTTGAAAAGGGTTTTCCACAGCCCAGCAGTGGTTCTTAGATTGTGGATCATGCTTCATCCCTCAGAACCTGCTCACAATCACTCATCAGAAAATTTGAGCAAAATCTATAAGACTCCAGAGAGACATCTTCGTGTTTTCCTCTTGGCTCAGTGATCTTCACCTGTTTTCTTTCTCTTCTCTGTCAAAAATGTGTCATTCTCGTACTTTAGCACTGGGCCAGAGGAGCGTATCTCAGGGGGTAGTGGGGTCTAAATGCTATCAAGAGGTCCCAGGAGGTCCTGAGTGAAAAGAAGACTCGTTTATTTTGCCTATAATTCCGTCCAAATGTAACACAATGACCAAATGTTTGACTATTTTGGACATGGCTCCCGTGCACTTTATGCAATAAAATGTCTAAAAGCAAACATCATGTCAAATGGGGGCCTGTCGTCAGATTTGAAGGGTCATCGACAGAGCTACTACATGTCCGTACTGTTTGCCATCGGGTTAAATGTGGCGTACTTAAATCGTAGTAGCTCTTCTAAGAATCCTTTTCGCAGATCTTGGCTTCTGGGTTCGTTTTCCTGCCAGCGCCAAACTATAAGTCTGTTAGCAAGATTACACAAAAACTACCCAACGCGTGTTCACCAAGCTGGCTGAAGAGCAAAGTCAAGTGCTGGACTGCACAATATGGCAAACAGACAGCGGCCATTGGCAATCGTGCTGGTGGAAGATTGAGCTTTTCATCTGTCAGAGGCTTCAGAGTCCACTCCTGACTGGAACACATGATGAGGGCTTACCGTAAAACCTATTGAAAAGCACACGTTAAAATCCATCCCACGAGTCGCTGTGACTGTCCAGTGGGCAGAAGCACTGGGAGGGACGATGTGGTTAAACACTGGTCGTAAAGTATTAGTGAGCCACGTTTCGGGTCCATATGTCCATTTCCTCCATATGTGGTGGTTTCAGTTGTTGTATGGAAAGAGAGCTGGGGCCAGTAGGGTTACACACATGTATTTGTAAATTATTGTCACGCTACTTTATTGCACATACGGTTTTCACTGTGCGATTTTCCATGCATCGTTAGAATTGTCTGTTCTCAGAAATCAGTGCTGGGCTGAATGACTTGGAAAGAAAAGTGCAGCACAAAGATGACTGGACGAGTCTGAAGACCAGTTGCCTCTGAAGCTCTTCAGTAATTTATTCAACGATAAGCCTTCAAGGCGTTCTAGTGATTTATTGCATGAAACTGCAAATCTTCTGGGTTCGATTTAGTTTTGGAACAACTTTTCCTCCATCAGTGACGCCGTCTATTTTCCTGAGAATTTTACTCCACCAGTTTGCTGTAGTGACGGATACGCTGCAGCATTGAAAATGGCTGAGACGGTTGGACGTCTGACTGCGTGTTTCTAACGTCGATGTGCACGTTAAGAGTCGAGCGGACCCGTCGAACACTGGTCTCTCTTCTCAACCCTGACTTGTCAGAGAAGTATTTGGTGGAATGTCAGTTAGACGCACATGCGGACCATCTGGGAGAGGTAACACACTTGGCCGGCTCTGTTTTCGATGACAACAGCCTGTGTTTGTTGACTGGATTTCTCACCCCATACAGTTTGGACAATTGATCTTCTGTAAACTGGTCAGAAATCCGCAGTTTCCCACATGTTTTTCTGTGTTCTAATGCTTGCAATGTGTGTGTGTACGCTGGGTGTGCCAAGCTGCAGTGGTCAGTGGTATGAGATAGTCTGCAGAGGTGTTAGTATTCCTTTAGATGTGGCAAAAAAGAAGAATAGTGGCGTCTCTCTGCTCTTCTGCTTACTATGAGTTTCACAAAGTGGTTTTTTACATAAGCAGTGATTTCGGTGGCATCATGAAGGTTCATCTGTATCCACTACTTTTTTTACTAAATGACGACATGAAACTACGTCAATAGTGAAGTGGGTGCAGTCATGGTGCTTTTCCATGACTCAGTTCCAGTAGGTTTTTGTCAAAGACAACAAAATCAAATGAGCAGGACACAATCGCTGATGTAACAGAACGATGTTTACGCACTGAACCTGAGTCCTGATCGATCTCCAGCAAGATAAACTGAGATAGATCAGTTAAAACTCTCAAGAACAAGTTGAAATCAGCATCAGTCTCTGTCATTTAGGGATGGAATTTCTAGGATGTCAAGCTTTGCAAGAGAAGCGTTTCAACACGTCAGGAAGAGCCGATTTGAAACCAAACTGATGTGTGTGTGTGTGTGAGTATATTATCACAGTTCGAAGAGGGAGAGCATGCAAATCTACATCAAGCCTACACTTGTAAAACACAACTTGTGTCCAAAACTTACGGAGAAGATGAAGTTGAAACGCTCCGCCCTTCCACCAGGTGCCTGTTGGTTTTTGCTGACTGACAGTTCGACAAACTCCCTGACAACATCACCTCCTTAGGGGAGCAAAGTAAGTGGCAGCTGTTACGGTCTTGTGTTTGCAGAGTGAGCGGAGCACGGTGCTCGGTGAGGTCAGACAGCCGTAGGTGTCGCTGGGCAAAGCCGGCGGCTTTTGGCTCCGGGGTGATGCTTGTAATCCACATGTGAATGGTCCTTTTTACCGTTAAGTGTTAATTTGGAGCCATTTGCTCAACATCGCTCAAGGCCTCAGAGATGATGTTTGTGTTCTTATGCCCGAGTGCATGGGTTGGTGACACATCATGAAATCGAGCACCTCTGGAGTGACGGCGCAAGCGTCGTCCCCCATAAAGTACAACAGACCACCCGGTGCAAAGACGACTGACTACAGCGACGTACGGCGTCGTAAACGTCTGCTTTTATTACTGATTTTAATCCGGATGCTGCTTCGCAAGCAGAAACGTGAAGCAAAGGAGGCGACCTCAGACTGTCTGCGGGTTTGTCAGCAGGGGCTCTGACACTCGTGCACTTATCTGGTGACGGGGGAGGCGGAGGCTTTAAGACCTCTCTGATAGTGTCATGACTCCATGGAAAAAGAAAGCGAAAACAATAAAAGGCTTGCCGCCAAAGTCTGCTGGATTAGACCGGCCAGAGAGGGAGAGACGTGTGTAGCCGTGTGACAATGTGAATACTTAATTAGTCCAGCATGTGAGAAGTCCCGCCTCTCACATCTCAGTGCCAGTGACAAGGAGCAGCTGAGGTCACAGGCGAGGGAAGGGAGGGAAGGCGAGCGGTGCTCCAGTGTGTCCACTTGTCTCACGCGATCTGGAATCCCCAGCACCTTGCGTCGCTCTCCTTTCATGCAGTTTGTCCTGCATCACCTCATAGGAATGCAGTCTATCCACCAACTTGGAAGCAGAACAGTGTGATAATTTGATACTGATAAAAAAATCTTGTGTCATGACTCTGAAGTACATATTGATTGGCTCAGTATTCAAAGTGGAAATTTACATGGGACCACAGCCGAAGAACAGCATCTGCCCATCAATCACAATAAAGCGCTGACTCTCCAGGGAGCTCCCCAACTTGCTCAAAGATGAAGATGTCATAAATATTTTTCATCATGTTACACTGTGCCACAGCACACCTCTGTGTTTTCCTCCGCGTCGTGAGACAAAACTAAAGGAATGCCGACACAACGGAGTGTCAGAGAGATCGCTCTGAGGATTCATGAGTTGAAATTGCCTCGCAGTTCCTCACGGTAAAGAAACATCTGTTTTTAGACTCCTTGCCGTGTTGAATCTGAGCTGAAGCAAAGAATTCAGTGAGAAACAAGTCCCAAAAGTTTCCTGCACATTTCGTATCTCCTGCCCCAAAGTCTGCACTTTTTAAATTAAATCCTTCACACAGACCAGCTGCTTCGCAACGAAGTGTAGAGGGGGGGGGGCACAAGGAGCGAGCAAAACAGCGATTCCCTCGGGTGGTCTGTTGCCGGCATTAACGCTCCATGTCTGGTCAGCGAGACACCAACTGGAGGGGAGGAGAGAGAGAGAGAGAAGAATGGGATGGGAGAAGTTTAAGGACCAGATCGTCTCTGGTCCTTAAACAGAGACGACTGGAAACAAAGTTCTGGTCACACTCACACCAGACCTCTGGCCCGGTCTTCACTTGAACACACATGCACTGCAAATGTCAAACTCTCAGACAATTTTCACTTGTTTCAAGCCCATTTTCACTTGAAATCAGAAGAAAAAACTGCCAGTTCTTTGTTTGTAGTAAGAGCACGTATCCCACTGGCTCGTTTTTATACTTGAAGTGGAAATATGCTTGAAACAAGTGAAGACTGTCTAAAAACAAGTTACTTTTTCAGATGATTTGTCTTATTTTAAGTGTAAAAACTACAAAGTAGACACTTGGATTAGAAGTAAGACAAATATTCTGAGTAAGAATTGTTGTTTTGGTTAAATATTTACAGTGTGACAGGGCAAAACCGGAGATAATGAACACTGGCTGCCCGTCCTTCATTGATTGCACTTCCACGTCGGTGAAAACAACACTTGTCCTTTTGTCAGAGAAAGTCTAGACAGCCACGGCCACAACAACGAGCCGGTGCACTTGTCGTCACAGCTGTAAAAACTAGCATCTCTTCATGATGGAAACTGACTTTTAAACTTTATTTCTGGCACCATTGTTCTGTACAAATCGAAATGTACTGCAGCAACGCGTCATTTACTTTCCAGCTCCCCAGTCCTCTTGTTGGATTCCACAGTCTAGGATCCAGATACAGTTGGGTTTTGAGTAGCCTCCTGAGCTTTCGGGGAGAGAATATTAGTCATTTTATGGGTGAACAGAAATCCTTCAGCTTGTCAGCAATCATCTGAATCTTGGGAGCGGAACGTCGGAACAACACCATTCGATATCAGAGGCGTGATACAGATATTCCGTGTGTGGGGCTCCTGACAACAAACAAGCGTTGGTGACTTGGTGTGGACTTGCAATAACGTGTGAGCGAAAGCAGATCTGTTTGTGTGGGGTGACGTGCTCCGCTAACAGTGGTCCAACAAAAGCATGGCTGTTTGGGCCAACAAGGTGGTGCAAACACAGCTCAACAGAGAGCTCTTGTGCAAAAACTCAAGCTCTCGACTCACAAATAGACTGATAAATGCCAAAGCAACAAATGGCCAGAGTTTGCCAGCATGCGACCCTGAAACCTTTTCCTTTCTGTCAGCTGACGTCAGACCAACAGACACGAAACCTTCTTTCAATTTCCTCCTTATTCAAACCTGCTGTATTCCAGAGACAAGTTGCACTCACGGTCACACAAATCCTCCCAGGGCGACTGCTGTGGATCTGGGTCTTGTCTTCTAATCTCAAATCAACGATTTGAGCCCAACCTGTCAGGTGCTGTTCGACCCTGAGCGTGATTGCCAGAAGTGGACCCGGTCATGCACATGTGATCACAAGTGGACCAGATGATAGATGCATAGGCATGGTCTCCATGGTATCGCCTGTCTGTCCTTCATGGTTCTTCCCTACTGACAGGGGTAATCTGTCTTTCATTCATCCTGTGCTTTCTCCAGCGCAGACAAACACATTGACAGCAGGCTGACGAATAAATCCTCGCTCATCTGGGGGGAGAACGGTGCAGCTTAAATTGCAGGAAGGTTTCATACTAGATTGACGTGTTCATACTAGGTTGACATCACTGGTTTTGTGCACAGCAGTTTCCTGACCAGCGAGCTCATTAGAAAGATTCTCAGTTTAGGTACAATGGAGAAAGTCCAACAGGTTATTACTTCCACCAAGGCAGTTATGTTTTCACCAGTTAAGTTTTCAGTGTGATTTGAAATGACATTTTCAGGAAATGCTGACGATGGGACAAATAACAGATGGTTACATGTTAGTAGTAGCGTTCTGGATTTTACATCATTGCAGCGTGATTGCATTGCATTATTGATAGGGTTGTGTTAAGCAGAACTCAACACTAAATGGTCAGATTTATTGGGAAAAAAAGATACTATAGGTTGTCAATATATCAAAGTTTGATCGGACTGACTAAATTCATTTCTTATTATATCATGAACCAGAATAGGAAGACATGAAGACATGCAACTAACACAGAACTGTAGCTGAGAGTCTGCTGAGTCAGGATAGTGTGAACATATTTCTTGTCAAACTGCCTTGGTCAAGGGATCTATTGATGTAGATAAAATAATGTTTGGTGTAAATCAAAATATAAAAAAATACTGGCTGGAAATCACAGTATGGGTGGAGGTCTGCACTCTCCAAGTGCTTTTCTACTTTGGATGTTTTCTTGTTGCACCGTCAAGGAGAATCCAGTGAAAAGCTGTGAGGAAGATGGATTATCACACTCACCTCGCGTCTCGTCTGTATTTGCAGCGTGTTACTTGGCGGGACCAGTGCCCCCTGTGCTTTGACAGGCTCGTGAAACTCCACACTTCCATCAGGCTCTCTGTCCATCATCTCACACATTCCTCCTCCTCATCAGTGTCACCTGCTCTCTGCTTATTGCTGGGCGGCCGCCAGCGTTCCTCCTTCCCACGTTCATTCCCACTGCTTAGCTGCACTCACTCCAGATTTTTGGCTTACAACTGCTGATGAAAACTAGTTCTTAGCTCACTGGCAGCATTTGACATTCGGTCACTACTCCAGTATGCTTGTCTCTTTTTCATTATTTATTTAGAAGCAGCATGTTGTTCATTATGGATGCTGCAGAACATCATTTGGATTTGTTTAACAGTTTGACCTCATGAATCTTATTTACGATAATATCGGTCCTTTTCCCATTTCTCTCCCGGTGGCTGCTTAGCGTCAGTGACTCAGAACTAACTAATTACATATTAACAGTGGTGAGACAGAGACAGTACGGCAAAAGGCAGCACCTTCTTCTGTTCTAAGATTACTGGGGTGACACAGAGACCCAAGGGCCTCTCTAATCCTCAGATCTTCTGGAGGCCAGCGAGTAGTTTTTCATTTTGTGGTGTATTTATTGCTCTCTGCTGTATCTAGATGATTGAATAAATACTCCTTTAGTGTTTGAGTCACAATTCACTGTGCTGCCACTGACATCAACAGCGATCGGCTTTGTCTCTGTACACGTATGTGAGCGGCGTCCTGAGGGCATGAGTCAACCAGGGTGCAACTTCAACAATAAAGCATCATTAATGTGATTTGTAGCACATGTTAATGTTATAAATATACAAATAAAGACTTTTTCCATTTGCTAAACCCCCAAAAACTCCAGCCCTTAAATGGAAGTAATGTCCAAAAGTCCCCCAGCAGTACGTGTCCACACACTGACTGAATGAATGGAGTTCCCTGGGTCTGATCCCGGACCTTTGCAGACAATATACAATGTCCTTGAAGCAGATACTGAGTCTTTGTTAATCCGTGAGCAGGTGGGGAAGTTTGCTCCTGTGTCTTTTCTCTCTCTTACCACATTTTTTCCATTCCCCTATCTTCTCACTTTTTTTTTTTCGTTCTTGTCAGCAAGTGGAAATCCGAGCTGACCCGTGACTTTATTCACGTGTCATGTGAGGCCAGCAGCGTTTCACTGCCCACAGATTGAAATGGGAGCTGGTTGGTCCCTCAAAGAGGAGACGGCTCCCTCCAGTGTTTGAAAACAGCACAACTCTGTAGACCCCCGCCGTCAGTCACCTGTTTTCAGTGAAAACATGCTGTTGTGTCATATTCGTTGTGTACATGTCAGGTATATGCCTGCAGGTCCTGGAAAATGTTTTGATGAAAGGTTGCGTCATGGTTTATCTTCAGTGAGAAGTCATTACGGTGTGGGATGAATTACCAGCCTCAATGAGGAAAAATGTTCTGTAAGAAGAGACCCTGTGTTTACGTTTCTTCATTCCACTGCTCATAATGTCTTTCCTGCTCAGGCTATGGAAGTCTAGGAGGCGTTGGTCCCGGAGTTGGTGAGTCCTCAGATCCTGGACATGAATCAAGATTAAGATATGTTTTGAATTAATGACACTGATCGTGACAATTGAATTGGAACATTGATTTGGTTAAACTGCCGTTGTTGGCAGATATTTCCTTTAAACTAACCACCTCTTTGGGGAGAGACACATAAGTAAAGCCAGTGTTTTCCTGACATGTATTTTCTCCCCTGCTTTGCTTCATGTAGGGGGTTATGGAGGATTTGGTGGAGGCGCTGGGGGACATTTCCCTGGAGCTGGACAGAAGGCAGCGAAAAGAGGTAGAGCAGCAGGCAGAGGTTTCTAAGTCGGTGTCGCCCGTAAAATCAGGACGGCTTTTAAGCTCAGCCTGAAGTCTCTTGGATCATCTTAATATTATTTCCAAACCCCACGATGCTCAATTTTTCCTGTAGATTTGAATCCAGCCTTGTGTTTTTTTTATGGATGATTGCTGACAGGGCATAAATGAAAATGCACATCATCCAACGAATCCTGAATGTTGACCAGATGGTTCTTCTAGTCTAGATTCCGTCTCGTTTTTAGTAAATACGAGGGGGGAAATGAAAGAATACAAGCTCCCCTAGTTCGGTTGAAAAGGTGTCAAATAATTTCACAATTTCAAAGTGGAAAGAGAAGATCTTCTTTTGTTTAGTGCAGTGTTTGAATGTTCTCATTGGAGTCGGCCATCATCGGCTCAGGAATTATACACATTAATGATGATGTTTGGCTCCAGCAGTGAGAACACAACCAGGATAGCATCTTTCCATGACTTTACACAAAGAAACAGCTACTTGTTAGCACACGTTTGGATCCGTAGATGCACTAACATTCTTGTGGGGGTGTCTGCAGGTGTTGGAGGCTCGCTGCTGCCACATGGAGGTAAGCTGTTGGCTCACAGTCAGGCTTTGATGGATCTACACGCTCCATGCACAGAGAGACAAACTGAATGTTTCGCATTGACAGTAACTCGGCACACACAAAAATGTACATTTTTATTGTGCACCTGTAAATTTTATGGACTTTAGTGGGGCCAGACATGACCTCGATGTTTGAGCGCTGTGCACGGGTGCCACGTGCTTTAAATTAGACTAGACTGATTAAACAAGCCTCAGGAGGGATCGAGCGGGTCTGCAGTCTGGCGAACAGCCCACCCTGAAGTATTGGTTGGTGGTAACTAAACTTTACTATCAGGAATCAGTCCGTGCCTTTTTTATGACACTCTAAATAACAACTTGTTTCTTGAAAAGAGTACAGATTAAACAAAACATTCTTTTGCCAAATTTTTCCTCACCAAATCTCTGAGGCCACATACTTAAAGGTAGTGCGCAATGTCTGGTCAACTGAGTATTGGTGGGGGTTCAGGATTAGAAGAAGTTTACACAAATAAATGATGAAGTTGCATCCTGCTGCCAATCTTCCTCACTTCCTCACGAGTGAAGCAGCTCATTTCCTGCTTGAGAGAACAGCCAAAGAAATGAAGCATTTGATGAGGCAAAGTCAACGGCGTACGCGCTGGCGGGCTCCTCTCATTAGAGCCCAAGTCAGTTGTGTTTGACCATGGAGGCGATGACAGACTGAAAAGGGCCTGATAAGCCTCTCTCATTACCAAGCAGTCTGGAAGGTCTGACTTCCTGCTGAGGAGGTAAAACCTGACACAAACCACATCGTTAAGACGTGCAGCAGGTCATGGGTCCCTCTAGTGGTCCCGAGATATCCTACACGTCTGCTTCAACTGAAAACAAAGGCACACAAACAAACATACCTCAATGATGTGTTCAACACTCACACAGTTTGCCATCAAATAGGAAAGTACATCCATTGTCTATTAATGGTGTTGTAACTGAAAGAGTTTCAGAAATGTGTTTTTTGCGGCGTATTAGTGGATGATAAACAAGAAACAAGAAAAAAGGTGTCTAAAATATTTTTGTTCAAACTCTTTTCACTTATAATCTTCACTTTTTATGACATATGTGTGTTAAGTATGGGGCAACACGTAGATAAGTAACGCATCTCCATTGATTTTAGTACTTAAAAGAGCAACAACAAATTAGTTAAACCAGGATTGTCTAAGTTTAAAGAAAGATTTAATGACATTTTTGGTTGTGTTTAGTACAAGAAATGTACTTGTTATAGTGTCACAGAGAGAAATTCAAGGAAGGAGGTTTAATTTTAAAGAACCAAAGGGTACAGTAATATAAAGCAAATATGTATTTCTTTTATGGGTGTCAAAATGTCAAATTGTCATACATCATATAATAATTATATATTTATTATTGTACCAGTTATAATAATTATGAAAATTATTATTATTATTATTATTGTTATTATTATTGTTGTTGTTGTTGTTGTTGTTGTTGTTGTTGTTGTTGTTGTTGTCGTCGTCGTCGTCGTCGTCGTCGTCGTCGTCGTCGTTGTTGTTGTTGTTGTTGTTGTTGTTATTGTTATTATTATTGTTGTTATTAATTATTATGTAATGTACGACAGGGGCAGGAGCAGGACCAGGAGGGGCAGGAACTGGAGCTGTTCTGCCAGTTGGAGGCAAGACACACACACACACACACACACACACACACACACACAGAGAGACACACACCTTTTTTATTCATAAGACCTGAACTTGTTAATGATTAGCTGTGATGACTGCAATTATTTGCTCTGTCCTTCAGTACATTAGTGCAAAGGCTCTGTAAGGAGCTACATTTCATATTTAGTCTTTCCTTTAGGACCTGTTATCCCTCAGACGGGCCTTCCTGGAGGGGCTGCTGCTGGCGCAGGAAAGAAAGCTGCCAAAGTGCCAGGTTATATATAAAGTCAAATGATATTTACCCCAGAATTTCAAAAAAAGCAGTTTGTTCCCCAGAGTGGATCATAACATTTGCATTTGTCATTGTTTTTGCTGGTGTTTGAGAAGGAATATTACAGCTGTTTAATGCCAGAGCACAGATGTACAGTATATGTGCAGAAATGTTTTATGGTGTGTTACAGGTGTGGGTGTGCCAGGGCTTTACCAAGGTGGATTGGTGCCAGGCAAAGGTCAGACACTGTCAACTCCAGTCGGGGACGATTCTGACAGACACAACCAGACACTGTCTGTTTATCTGAGGGTCCAAACCTCTCGTATTCTGACTATGTCTCCTTTAGGGTTTGGTGGACGCGGCGTCCTGCCCGGTGTGGCCACTGGGACGGACCTGAATCAAAAATCAAGTGAGTGTTTCCACACGTTTTTGTATGTTTTAGAACATTTCTGATTCACATAAGCTCACTAAATTGTCTAACTCTACAGATTAATTGAAACATGTTTGTCCAGAAATCAGCTTGATAATTACCAGGATATGAACCAGTGAAGTTAAGAAGTCAATAAAGTCAACTTTATTAGATTTATTCAGATATTTTTGAATTACCCTTAAATTGCCAATGATATAAACTATATTAACAGAAAAGAACAAAGATGATAAAAACATAATGTGAACATGAACATGGAGGGAGTGTTTTGTTGTTTCAGTCCTGCCTGTGTTGTGTAGTACCAGCAGCGATCCCTCGTTTGTCCGTCTGATGTGATTTCTCTCATGCAGTTGCAGGAGGAGGACAGGGTGGTCCCGGTGCAGGTCTGTTTGTCACTGTGAACTGCTAATGTATTAACCTCCTTTCCTGTTAGTATAAAATTTGCATTCATGTGATGTATTATTCCTCAAACAGGGGGCCGTGGGTATGGTGGACCGATGCAGCCAGGAGTTTTCCATGGGTACCCCCTTAAATCCCCCACAGGACAAGGTATCGGAACAAGGTTTCCTCTCAATGGGGATATAAATGCCACTGTGAAAAAGATTTGCCTTTGAAGTTGCAGGATTATTTAAATCCATTTCTTTGTTCTTTTCAACACTTGAACTTCTGATGACCTTTGAAACCAAACTCCCACTGGCTGGTTTGATGAGATTCCAACAGTAAGCTGCTGCTGAACGTAACAGAACTCATTCCTGAAAATTTCGAGAATTAACAGAGAAGTTATATACGTGTCATATAAAGATTTTCAATCCGTGCAAACTGTTTGCATTGATTAACATGAGCTGTTGGATGCTCTATTATATGTTTGAAGTCAATGGATTTAGATGCTAGATGATAATTCAGCAGTACATTCGATTTTATATCCAAAAGGTCAAAGGTCATTCAGAGTGAAACTGTGATGTCATGAGGTTCTGGGGGGAGAAAAAGCACTTCTTCAGACTATTGTAGCATTGTAGTTCAAGCCATCACCTAAAATTCCTTTTTAAAAAATCTGAGACTATTTGACTGTTTGTTTTTCCCTGTTTATTGTATAAGATGTGTCCTTGTGTGCTGTCACTCTTTTCTCCTCAGGTGGATATGGAGCCAAACCTGCAGGAGCAAAGCTTCCCTTTGGTATGACGAGTTGAACATCTTTGCGACAATCTGGTAAATCCACTGACGTGATGTAATGTTTCAGGTTATGGGGGCTATGGTGCCGGTGGTGCAGGAACAGGATACCCTGTTGGAACTGGTGTGTGTCTATTTCTTTTAAACATCTTGTTCCTTGATGCTGAGGAAATGGTGGAAATTTCAGACCTTTTTTTTTTTTTTTTTTTGCAGGAGTCGGACCCGGAGGCATCTCACCTGCTCAGGCTAAAGCTGCCAAATATGGTCAATGTTCTAGTTGATATACAAACACTTTCTTATCAAGATAAAAATGACAGCGTCATCTGCACAGTTCTTATTTGCACCTGACAGGAGCGTGTCTCTTCTCCAGGTTTAGGCGGCGTTGGCGGCGTTGGCGGCGTTGGTGGCGTTGGTGGTGTTGGTGGTATTGGTGGTGTTGGCGGCGTTGGTGGTGTTGGTGCTGGTGTAGTGTATCCAGGGCAGGTGCCAGGAGGTATAACATCCAGCATAATACAGACAAAACACTTTCTGATACTTTAACTGATTTGACATCTAAATAGATGCAGTTCCCTGTGCTGATTGTGTTGAATATAGTCTGAAACAGCATTCATTCACATCTTCATGTGTTCACATGTTCCACAGGAGGCTATGGAGCTGCAGCTAAGGCAGCCAAATATGGTGAGAACTTTCACATCTTTTCAATATCATGGGCGCGTTTAAAACTACATTCTCTGAGAGTATGATTAGAGTATTACTACTAGAGATGATCTAGATTTCATTTGTCTGACGGGTGTCTGGGCAGGTGTACCTGGAGGAGTGCCGGGTGGCGTGCCGGGTGGCGTACCAGGTGGGGTGCCTGGAGGTGTGCCAGGAGGAGTACCAGGTGGGGTGCCTGGAGGAGCACCACTCGGAGTTCCAGGTGGTGGATATTTGCCATCAGCCAAAGCAGCTAAATATGGTACTGAATGTCATTCACATTTATTGATTGTAGATTCTTTATTCTCTTTCTATATGTATATTATTTATATGGAAAGTGTGTTATATCATATAATATTTCCTTCCTTTGCACTAATGTACTGAAGGACAAACAGGGATTGGAGGACTTGGGAGCACTGGAGGATTTGGTGGAGGACTAGGCGGACTAGGTGGAGCTGGAGGATATTCCCCTGCAGCCAAAGCTGCTAAATATGGTATATGCATGTTTTTTTGTTTTTTTTAATTAACACTGAATAATACATTTGTCCGATTATTGATTACATTCATTGGTTAAATAAATCAAATCTGTGAACACGGTCAAGTTATTGTCAAATTATTTTCTTCACAATGTTTCAGCGAATGTTGACAATTTTACTTATTTGTTATTGATTTGGCATCTGCATCATTTTACTTCCATTCTTCACGGTCACATTTACACCTTCAGTTGATTTCATCAGAGCTAATACAGGTATTCACAGAGAGAACTAGAAATGGATTAAACAGTTACATAAATTGAGCAAAGCATGGACAAAAACATTCACATAGTTACTTTCATAATTCCCCCAGGGGTGGGAGGAATAGGGGGAGCAGGAGGAACAGGAGGCCTGGGAGGAGGACGAGGAGGAACAGGAGTGCTGGGAGGTGGAACATATCCTGCTGCTGCTGCCGCCGCCAAAGCTGCTAAATATGGTGAAGTATTTTAGAATACTGGTCACATTTTCAACATGAATTGTGTGGTGAGGTGTCGTATTGTGCCTGTGAGCAGCACTGGTGAGAGCTGCAGCGTGAATCTGTGGCACATGCTGCTTACTACTTTTTACATCATGGATATAGACAGTATTAAGGTCCTGTCAATGCAAAACGTATGTTTTTCCAGAACTGCCATCACACATTCCTGAATTTATGAGTTACTGTGGCTTTCGTGATATCGAGGGTCTGCACATGTGAAATGTATTGATGGATTGTCTGTCCTGGGAGAGACATCCCACCTCTGTGGCTCTGGTTACTTCCATTATTTATTTATTTATTTATTCTTTTTTTTTTTTTTTTTTTTTTTGGGGGGGGGGGGTGTAAAAAATACAATAAAAAGTTTTATTTT
>JBBMJM010020382.1:0-15197 GCA_037832705.1 Centriscus cristatus
GATGACTTTTATTAACAGAAAACTACAAATAGTTTTGAATTTGAACATTTTCTTGTCGCGTCTGTGGGCTTTGTGTGGTATGTTTTTGGAAGGTTCAAGTTTTGTGTCATTACTTGTATGAGGGCTTACCGTACATTGGATTGTACTTCCTTCCTTTTTGCATGGATGTTTTAAGGCTCCAAGTTGAACACAAAAGAAAGAATCTAACTGTGTCTGCCACCGATAAATCAATCTAAGCTATTAGCTGTCACCTTTTTTTAACTGCAGACAAGTCAAATCACTTGTGCTGAAACATGAATGCTGGCTCGGTTCTTTTGTTTCTTCCCGTTGTCTGATTTGCATGAAAATCAAGCCTGTAGATCTGTGTCATCTCTGTTGGAGGAGCACAGACCTCTGAGGCCATAGGAAATTAAACAGAATCCTGGTTATAAAATCTATTTAGAAATGTTAAATGTTTACCATGTACATATAAAGCACATTAAACTCAGATCCACATCTAAAAAGACATTGATTACCAGTAACGGGCGATAGACCTTCTCAACTCGAAGGGCGGCACCAATGGGTGCATATCAAAATACCACCACACGCACACTGGGTCGCACTATAACCAATCAGCTGACATTATCAGAGAAACGTCAGGAAAAGTCAGGAGAAGAGTTTGATGGAGAGATGGTGATGGAACAGAGATGGTCCTTTGTTGGTCTTTGAAAGAAACATCCATTCAACAACTGCGCGCTTTTTTGTGTCCATATCTGTACATAACTGTGGTCATTGTGTTAAGCCCCGCCCTCAAACTATGTACATGGCTCTTAGCACGCCTACATCATGTGATTGGTTCAAATCGGCCTCGCCTTGCTTCGCCCTGTAAATTGGCTAAAATGTCCCACCTGCTTGTCTTTGTGCCCTGCAGGTTTGGTGGGACCATGCGTTGCCTCGCCGCCCGAGTCAACTACAAGACCCTCATTATAATTTGTGCCCTGTTCATACTCATCGCCGTGCTGCTGTGGAATCGCTGCTCCAACGACAATCCAGTGCTCTTCCAGCGCAGCGAGACGGCCTTACTGGCTTCAAAGGTGGGGGATGCTAGCAGTAGCAGCAGCCAGCAACAACCCCCGCAGCCCCCAGAACCCCCACCAGTTGTCGGCGTTGCCAGCGGGATAAAGTACGAAGACATTGACTGCCTGATCAATGACGATGTCACGGTCAAATGCAGGAGGGAAGGTAAAGAGGTCTACATGCCCTTCAGCTGGGTGCAGAAGTACTTTGAGGTGTACGGCAAAGTCATGCAGTACGACGGCTTTGATCGCTTGGAGTTCCAGCACAGCTATTCAAAGAACTTCAATCAGCGGGAGTCCTATCGCCCTTCTGGGGTCTTCATGTCGTTTGAGGCGTACAACGTGGAGAACCGCGACCGTGTCAAGTGCGTCAGTGGAGTGGAAGGTAAGCACTTGTATGTTGTCATCATGGATATATGAGCCCAAGTAGGATTAGAGTAGAGTTTACGAGTTCAAATGTCTCAGAGAACTAGAAATACTCCTCCTGGGTAGGGCTGCAACTATTGACTGTAATAAATAGTCAACTAGTCAGATCAGGGGAGGCTAAGGTTCCCAGGAAATAATTTTTACTGGACCCTTAACCATGACCGCCCGAAGGCTGCGGAAGGTTTTTTGCTATTTTACAGAAAACTGCATTTTGATGATGTTTTTGACTACCGTTCCCATATTTGTGAAAAAAGAACAACAGGATAGTTGACATTTAGAAGCACTGAACTTAAATGTTGCCAAGACAAATAAGGTTTTAGGTTCATAAGTTATTTAATACAAGTTAGTGTCATATTATCTTTTTTCAGTGTTATAAATTCATTCAGGGCCTTTGGGCCCACACCCCTTAATTAAGAGGCATTATATAATACAATAGGCCAACTCTTAGCATGTGTGCTTCAGATGTTACTATGTAGCTGAGGAGATTTGTTCATTTCACAGTTCAGCTCACACTTACACTTGGAACCATTCAGTGCAGGAATCATTTTTGAACAAATCTTTCTACTGAATGGATGCCGATGATTCATAACACCTGAAAGAACCGTTTAGCCCATTGGTACACAGCAGTCACTAGTGCGCAACAGCGAGTTGGAACAAGTGAGACGACTCTTCTCCCGCAGACAAGGCTCACACAGCAGATTCAGTAAAATTTAAACTACATCCACCTCATATTAACTGTAACAGTTCTTTCTCCAGTGCAGCTGATCACCTGCAATATTGTGTTCTGTGTTTTAGCTGAACAATTGTCATCTGTTGAAGAGAACTGTTAATCAGAGTGAATTATCTTTCTGATCTATTTCTGGCTGTCCCCACTGAGACTAGACGCTCGCTTGCAGCAAAATATAGATTAGCTCCGATCTCGTCACATAACTTATCTTCTATCATAATTGTTTTTGCCCTTTTTTGTCTCTGTTGGGACAGTTTTCTGTCTCTCACTTTCTTTTTTTCCTTTAATCACTTTTGGGTCACTAGTTTCATTCATGCGAGACATTGGAATTGAAATTGAATTTGCCCAAAATAGCCTGCAAAGGCAGAAAAAGGAGACTGCGATATTGTCCGAAAACACTTTACGACTATTGACAATGTAACATAAAAACATTACATGTGCACAGCATTTCACTAAACCAGTGGTCCCCAACCTTTTTTGCACCATGGACCAGATTCATATAAGGCACATTTTTCACAGATTGGTCTTCACGGTGTGACGGATAAACACGACTGAATAAAACTATACCACCAGTATGAAAATAAATACTGTATCTCCACATAGTATGCAGAGCGGTGTTAGCGCAGAACTCCTGGTATTGTCTGTTACCTTCTCTGAAGTTGTATGTTGCTCTTTCCTTCGCGGGCCTTTTCCCCTGAGCAAAAAAACCCTTTGCAGCGTTGACTCTTTTTCCACCAAGATTGTGGTCTTCATTTCACTGTCACGTTGACATGTGTCAAGCAGAAGAGACTCGCGAAAGACAGGAGAGAATCCAGTTGTTTTTTCAAAATAAAGCATCTTTCAGACTAAAATAAATAAAACGGAAGTAAAGTTATTAATCGTTTTCTTCAGTGCGGCCCGGTAACACATAACCCACGGACCAATGGTTGGGACCACTACAGTAGACGACGTTATACCAGTCATGTAATGGATCGTCAATCATGGATAATGTCCCCTATTGACACACAGAATCAACAATTCCTTCAGACGTAGAAAAGACCATCCGTAGTCTGAAGATTTCTAAGTTCTTTCTTGTGGACAAGGGGTGTCAAACACCGATTAGCCTATTTGCATGAACAACCGGTCATTAGGCTGAATAATGAACTATCTCGAAGAGGAAGTGGTGATGTCAGCGTACACGCTGTTCGCAGCCGGTGACGAAGACGCTCTTCCACGATAAGTTCTTGGCACGGGCTTATACCTCGATAACCAATGGGAGGATTCACGCAACCCTACCGGTGTCGGGAAGGAACTCCACCTTGCGTGATACGTAATTAATTTGCCATACGTAATTAATTTGCCATTCTTCTTGTTCAGGTGTGCCTCTGTCCACTCAGTGGGGCCCTCAGGGATACTTCTACACCATCCAGGTAGCTCAGTATGGCCTGAGCCATTACAGCAAAAACCTGACCGAGAACCCGCCCCATGTGACCGTCTACGATTCCGCTGAGGAGCGAGTGAACAGGCCCGGCATGTCGCTGTGGAATGTGCCTAAAGGCTGCAGCCTGAGCCGCGTCTATGACAAGAGCCGCGCTACCACTGTGCGTCAGTTCAGCGCTTCAGGTATGTGAGCAGTTTCCCATAAGACCCATGTGGCCTCAGGTCCAGCAGCTTGTCTCCAGTTAACTGTCAGAGGCTCACCCCGTCCCAGGATTCAGGGTCAGCCAAGGTTGACAGCAGTTTAAAGCACCAGCTGACTCAGGCCACGTCCACACGGAGACGCTGTGTTGTGTAAATGCACGTTCTCCATTGTTCTGTCAAACTTACTCTCAGGGTGAATATTTTACAATTCTCCACCCCCGACCTCACATCTGGACAGCGAATCCATGTACTTTCCATATGGAGGTGTTGTGGCCCACCCCCACAGCCACAGACCTTTGACCTCTTTGTCCATGCTGCGTTCATTCGGTAACAGATTCACTTAAAGTTGTGAGTATTTCTGGCTGTGTTTTGTTTTTTCTCTCCTACTTCCTCTTCATTTGCTTCCAGCGATAGCGGTTAAAGTGAGCGGATCTTTTTAACACAGTAACTCCAACGGTATCGGCATCATGTTCTGCGCTCTTCTTTTTTGGACAGTTCAGTTCAGTTCAGTGCTCCTCCACTGTCGTGGTGAATTTCAGATTCCAGTGCCACCTACAGGTGTGGTAATGAACTACAGTCTGTCTAGTCCTTTCCAGTGGATCCTTGTGGATTTTTGTTAAATTGTTCAAAATAAGGTTTTCATATGAAAACAATATGATTTCCCTCAATTTCCCTGGATCCGTATCAAGAAAATTTGCATTCCATGTGCATCCACAAAGAGTGAAAGGAAAGAGAAGAAGCGAGCGGAAAATGATGCCCATCCTGTCGGAGTTACTGCAGTAACAAGATCCACTCACTTTCAGCAGCTGATGCTTGAAATAAATGATGAAAAACACAGAGAACCTGAACGAAAACAAAACAACAGTGAGATTCAAGGTGGAGCTCCTCAGACAGACAGACAGACTCACGGCTGTAAAATGAACAGGATCAGTATGTTCTGATGTAAGAACGCAGCATTGGGACATGAAGATGATGAAGGCTGGAGATCGGGGCGAGTGGCGATATGTATGCAGATTCAGCGTCCAGATGCAAACGGAGGGCTGAGTACTCGTATTCCTCCACCCCGAGCCCAGCTTTCACCCCGTGTGTTCTCAGTATCTGTCTGTGACTGGACAAAGCGTGTGTTTTCACTCCGGCTCGCCCTCACTGTCTCTGATTCTGTATTGTTTTATTTTGCTCACATATTCAGACGTGCTGCGGGAGGTGTTAAACTGGCACTACCGGTAGAAAACCACCTCTACAACATTTTTCTCGATAGACTTCGTGTCTGCTCATCTCCAGCCATTGTTTCTTATCTCTTAAACGACACAAAAGAGTCAAGCAGATTTTGGTCAGTGAAGGCCTGATTATCTGAGGCTTTTACAGATTATCTTGGCAGATTATCCTGCGGCATGAGGCGTACTTACCTGCTCAGAAGACGATCACAGACCCTGATCTGAGATACCAGAATGGGAAATATTCGGACTTTGACTGACCAATGTTCTTGTACTTACAAATAATATAATAATCAATAATACCATCAACAAAACCATTTCAACTCAATGCAGACAGGTATGGAGTCTCAGTGGTGCTGAAACGATTATTAAAGAGTGTAAAATAATTCTCAGCAGCGTAAAACGAGCACCCGGACACAACGTCGAACAGGTGAGTTACAAAACAAACAGTAACGCGTGAGGAGAAGAGCAGTCAGCCAGAAACTGACCAAGAGGTTATTGTTGAAGGTAATTGAGCTGTATGTCAATATTTGTACTTCGGCGTCCAACCAACTCTATTTTTCACATATACTCGCTCACATCACTATTCAACTCAGCTCACTGCACATCACGTCCCTCAGCAGCCAACGTGCTACGTTAGCCATCCTCGTCTCCCTCCAGACTTCGGTCTGTCTCTACCCGTTTCAGTACACTCAAGACGCCTCCATTTGTCTGAGCGCGGTGTTCCACTCACTAATCAAAAAACCTGTCAAAGCCCTTTGTTTCCTCGCTCTGGTGTCAGTGTCTCAGTCTGTCTTCCTTCTGGCTGGGTGTGTCATTTTTCCCTGTTCGCTGTATCTAGGACACTGGTGCTGAGCAGCCTCTCAAATCCTCTGACAAGTGGATCAATCATCTGTCCCGTGATAATAACCTACAATCCACCATCTTCACATTCCTCCCAGACACTTACCTTTATTTTCTCAGCCCTTTCCTGGTTCCTGGTTGATTGATGGTTCAGAAATTAAGTTCTTACAAAGAAACCGGCTTCGATGTAAGTAGATCTTATCGAGCTTCAGCTGCGACCAGTGTCTATAAAAAGGATTTTTCTTTGTTTTTTCTTTCTTTTAGAAATTCAGCTGCATTGGGGGATTAAGAAGATAATAGCCCACTGCAGACAATTTAGCACTTGTTCACACTGGTGCTTTTCTTTTCCTTTTTTTTCCCACTTTCATGACCAGAGGTCATATTTTATAATATTTAACGCATTGAAAGCAGGTTTGGAAATCGTTTTCCTCCCATGGAAATTGGTCTGTTCGCCATCTCCCACTGTCTCCGGTTGCAGGTGGTGGCTTTTGACGATTTCCGTTGTTAATGGGTGAACAGCAGTGTACACCCTGGACGAGTCTCTAGCTCATCTCAGGTCCGAAATGGAAAAAATAATTCACACCTACAGGCAGATTAGACGAGCTGATTAACCTCAGCATGGTTTTGGAGGAGGGAGGAAGCCGGAGTACCCTGAGAGAACCCACACAGACACGGCGAGACCATGCCATCTCCACACAGACTGAGTTTCTCTCTGTGACGTGACAGCACTAACTGCCCTGTTGCCCCATGGGAAATTCATGTTCAGCTTGTACCATCCAGTCGCACAGACGTCCCAAAAGTCACTGGTCAAATACTCCAATTAACAAACAAACAAAGGTCGGTGAAAACAACAAGATAATGAATGCTGAGATTAAAAAGTACTGTTTTTGGAAGTATCATGCCATAGCTGTTGACGTAAGATATTATGTGATTGTGGTTCTCAAGAAATCAATGGAAAGTGTTAGTGTGACCAGGCATTGAAATGAACAAAACAATTAAAGAAAATGCCTGACACCCTTTCCATAGCTAAGGTTCATATTTCACATAATTTAAAACTTCGGCGGCAGGCATTCATTTTCGGCTTTTACCATCCACGGTCACACAATGAAGCCACAAGGGGCATTAAAATAATATGACAAAAAAAATCAAGCAAGATTTTGGGGACAACAGCAAATTAAACAAACAGAGTTGAAATGATGATTTAAACTCTGTATTATTATTTATGTACTGGAAGTGCTTGATCAATCAATGAGAACCGTCTGTATCCGACTTATGACACACAAAGTAACAAAGATCCAGTTTGGCCCTTCAACGGTGTGGTGTGACCTGGCTGCTTTGGTCCACATCACATCACAAAGTAAAATAATACATCCTATTATCCCCAGTTTGACTGACCCATTTTCAGTACCGATATGTGTCATATCCAGACACAAATACTGATGTCGGGTATAAACGTGTGCTCACTGACTTTGAATGTTGGAATTGTTCAAATGACGTGATGATGAAAAAGCGTTCTGTCATGTGTATGATTAAGAGAGGTTGTGCACCTTATGGGTTTCATGTGTGCACTGTTCTGATCTTTTCAGGAGAGTGGATGAATGGAGGGTGTGTGTAATGTACGTGACATGTCTTCAGGAGGCGTCGTATGTTCAATCTGTCGACACACCGGTTTGTACACTGACATGTTTGTCTTTGCATGTCATCGTGTGCCTCAAACTGTGTTGCTAAACGAGTGGGCAGAGCTGAGGAGGTGGAATCCAGTCTCTATTCCTTGTGCATCCTTTATTGATGGCAGAGTGATCACTGGGCCAGAGTACAAACCCACTTACTCTCAGGATTGCCTTAAGTAATGGATTTATGAGTGCATTAAAGAGCCGTAGTCATCCAGAGGCCCCTGCCAGACGGTCTCGCCTCTTAGTTCTCCTCATCCTCACTTTCTTTGTGTCTCGTCTATGTTAATTCTCAGGCTCCTGTTTGGTGAGGACACGCTGTCTCTTGTTCTCCACTGTCTTCTTACTGTTGCCGCATTTTCCCTCTCTTGGTGCTCTGACTGGCTTTAAGGGCACTTGTGCCGTCCGTCGTTCCATTACCCACCCTTCTCGGCTCCTACACTCCTGTTCTCCTCATTCTTTAGGGAGCCTTAATTACAATTTTCTTTTTTCCTGGCTGTGCAGACAAGTAACAACGCCATAACCGTGATTTTTGCAGAAGCTACTGGCTCTTGTGGTGGTTAAATTGGGTTCAGAACAGCAGCTTAAGTGCCTGAAATGAACTGGCGCTGGGCTGATAAGTTGAGAGGTTTGGTGGCAGCGTTGAAACTGAATATCATCTAAGTCAGTGGAGAATTGTCGGGGGGGATTTGCACATTCAAACTGAAATACTGCAGAGAGCCGTTTCAGCTGCCCCTGCTCTCTGCATGATTTCTCTCTCTATCCCCGTCCTTCTGTCCTCATCGTGAAGCTCAGGGTGCCGTGGAAACATCTGCATTGTCCCTGGTTATGTTCTTGTGCTGTGCAACTATTCTAGATCATTTGATAATGAGCACAGATGTTCATAGAGAACGGCAGGCAGTAAGATGAGAGCCATCAGCGAGCTAAAAATAGTCCTTTGTCATCCATTGCTTTTACCCATGCACCTGCAAAATGAAATATTAGGGACGTACATCTCCCGCCAACAGAGGATAATGCAAACTGATACACTGATTAGACAGTTTGGATTTGGATCACGATCCGTCACTGTTTTTCTCAGTAGAAAATCATTTCAGCAGTCTTGAGAAAGGAGGCTTTAACACCTAAAAGTCTGGACCAAGGTTGGTGTTTGTTCTCCACTTTTTACATTTGATCCTTGGTTCTGGTTTCACACTGAATAAATACTGGGGGGCCAATGATGTACTGTACCAATGTTCTGTCCTCATTACATCATGACGTCTGCTGCGTCTCCATGTACTGTAGATTTGCCGGAAGGAGGCGGATGTATGAGTGCAGCACCAAAGTGATCAAATAAACTTGTTACTGTTTAGCGCAGAAGGCTAATTAACAAATGCATCGTGACAACGACACTGCTATGTCGTTACTACCAGCAGCAGCAACCAACCAGCCAATATTGAGCCCGGTTTGTTTATCTGGGATTGGATCAATGTCTTGGTCATACAGAAGACTTATCGTCGCGGCTGCTAGCTATGCTGCGGCCATGAATCCTATCAGCAAGAAACCAGGAGAGTCCCACAGCTCATGTTTACTTTTGGTTTTCCTTCCTCGTGTGCAGGTCGCAGGCCGCAGGATGACTGAACTAGCTTAAAAACATATAGCTTTCACTCTCCAAAAGTCTGAACCGTGGTTCAGCTCTGTCTGGCTCTCTGGTCCTGATCATTGTCCAGGGGAGCTTTCTTATCTGTAAATTTAGTTCAGATCAAACAGGAAAAATCTGGAAAGTCAAAACAGGGTAGGTGTGAAAGCTCCTTAACACAAGCAGATGTCATGCATGTCCACTTGAGAATAAGGGTGATGTTCCTCAGTCACATGCACTTCGCTGACTGCAGGTGTACTGAGTCCACACGTTTGTGCCCGTGGACAACGTGAAGTGAAAGGTTTTGATTATATTCTGATGCTAATATATTTGATATGAGTGGAGGAGATATGTGTAAAGCTTGCACCGTTTCATTGACCAATACAACAATGTACCTTTTTTTCCCACTGCAGAGTTCTCAGAAGGCGTGTCCCTGCAGCTGGACAACTCCCAAGACTTCATCATCAGCTTTGACATCAAGTTCACCTCGGAAGGCAGCGTGTCCGTCGTCCTGGAAACCACCGAGAAGGGTCCAGCCTATGTGATCCACTACGTCACCAACACCGTGCTCATCACCGCCAAAGATCACGACATTACCTATGGCATCGGGCCACGACTGACCTGGAGCACTTTGACCCGCGACCTGCTCATGGATCTGAAGAAAGGCGTGGGTCTGACCAACACCAAGGCGGTGAGGCCCACTAAGGTCGGTGTGGTGGTGGGCTGTGGGATTATGACTGGGCATGTTTTCTCTAGATACTCAAAAAGTTCCCCTCGTGTCTGTTAAAAAATACGGTATTGAACAACAAAGATAAGAGGTTTCAGTTTTTGTTGGTCTCTCTCGTAGATCTTGCCCAGGCGGGTGGTGACTTTGCTCCTACGCGGTCACGGCTTCATAGACAATGTCACGATCTCCACCACTGCTCACATGGCCGCCTTCTTCGCCGCCAGCGACTGGCTCGTGCGCAACCAGGACGAACATGGTGGCTGGCCCATCATGGTCACGCGTAAGCTGGGCGAAGGCTTCCAGCCACTGGAGCCCGGCTGGTACTCGGCCATGGCGCAGGGCCAGGCCATGTCCACCCTCGTGAGAGCCTGGCTGCTCACGAAGGACAAGGTTTACCTCAACACTGCTATCAAAGCAACAGGACCCTACAAGGTGCCTTCGGCGCAGCACGGGGTCAAAGCCGTGTTTATGGACAAGTACGACTGGTATGAAGAGTACCCCACCATACCCAGTTCCTTTGTTCTCAACGGGTTCATCTACTCCCTGCTGGGACTCTATGACTTGAGCGAGACAGCCGGGACTCTTGGCCAGGAGGCCCGGACCCTGTACAACCGCGGTATGCAGTCGCTAAAGGCCATGCTGCCGCTCTACGACACCGGGTCGGGCAGCATCTACGATCTGCGCCATTTCGTCTTGGGCATTGCGCCCAACCTGGCCCGCTGGGACTATCACGCCACTCACATCAACCAGCTCCAGCTGCTGACCACAATAGATAACGCCACTATCTTCACGGATATGTTGCGGCGCTGGAAAGACAACCTGAAAGGGATACGCGCCAAGCACAACTAGAGCAGCTGCACCCCGGGTGCCCACCCCCGGGGGCTCCTCCAGAGGATGAAATACTGGATGTGTAAGAACTTGACTAGATGATTGAGTGTGGGGGTTCATTTACAAAACGCTAAAGGATGTTTAGGTAGCTGTAGCTCTCGACGTTCAATGTTTTCTTCGGGTTTTTCTGCTTTTTGATTTGCGGGTTTCGTACAACTCTGATTGTAGCGCTACTCCCTTCTGTTTTGTTCCCTTCAGGCTAGTGCTGCGCACAGACCTAGTTTCAGTGTGTGTGGTTGTGGAAGACGACACGACTTCAAACTGACATTCGTAGACACGCCAGCCATTTTTCTTTTTCACCCATTCACATTTCTTACCACATGAACGTTAAATAACAGAAGTAAAATCATAGAAATTGTAAAATTATGTTTTTTTTTCTCCACCACTTCAAATGTTTACAGCTGTTTGATTCTTTATGTAGGCAGCGACCTTTGTCCTTGATACACTTTAATTTTATTGTTTCTGAAATTCCAAATAGCTGAAGCGGTTTTACAGCCGTCAGTTGTTCACGTCACGGTTGTTTGGGGCGTGTCTGCTTATCGACTTTGTGTGTCTGTGAAGTTGTGTTGCCAAAACACGAGCTAAACCCATCAGCACCGCATCAACCATCCTAATCAAAAATTATTTTGGATTAGCGCGTGCTAATCTGTTGATATGTAGCCTATTGGAGGAAGCCTGGAAGAAAAAACCCTGAGTAAAGTCCCTTAGTCCGGCGCCATAAGCTAACCGCAGGTTGCAGACTGATCTTAAACCAATTCAGACCCGTGCCGGAAACCGGTTGAATGAAAACGTCGACGTTTTTTTCATCCTGAAATGAGGATTTCAATTCTTTTTTTCTTAGTTTGACACGTTCCGGGCGAATGTTGAGTGTGTTTTCGCGTAAACTGACTTGAACGCCTGAAACTTCTCCAGCATTTCCCTCATTTCCAGGATGAACAAACACAAACCGTTCACCAGTTTCCATCCAGATTGTTTTTTTTTTTTTTTGTTTGTTTGCTTCTCAGATTAGATGGATCCGTCACAATCCAGCTCCAGGCGTTAAGCGATCATAATAAACAAAGAGTTACCTACTAATCACTCAACACCCCCCCCTAACGATGTCGTCCCTGGTGCTACATTTGCGCTACCATACTTTGGAGTACTTGTCGTAATTATGTGACTGTTTGCACTCGGTTCCCTTACCTGGTGTGAAGACGGAGGAAATGTCCATCACTCACCCGCTTCTGGCAACACATTGACTGGGATTACCGTAATGACAGCAACATGGCTCTTCTCAGTTTCTGGAACAGGTTTCTCCTTCTTCTAGCACCTTCTTCACACCAGGTGCAGGAACCGAGTGACACCTCTCAGCTTTCAGAAATGGTTAGATTATTTTCTGCGCAAATAATCGTGTAATTACGGTACTCTGTGCTAGCTTGAATCTGTGCAACAATGCCGTTGGAGGAAAAGGGTTAAAGAAGAGTTGAGGAAGACGCTCGCCAAGACGACGACAACTCATCCAGCGAACGCGCTGACGAGCAGGTCAGGGATGAGTCAGCGTTTTCAGAAAACAAACAAAGCGGAGTGGAGCCGTCACATTGCAGAGGCTTTCATCGATCAGCCGTGGAGACGGCGGCATCAGAGGCGTAACGAGGGGGTCAGGTGAGGTCAGGTGTCCGTCATTAATGACACTCGGAGGCAGATTGTTGTTGACTAATGATCTCGTCATGTGTCTTTATTGCTGCATCTTGAACTTTTTTTTTTTTTTTTTTTTTTTTTTTTGATAAGACACACAACACGTCATGAGGGGCTGGGGGGGCGGGGGTGGGGACAGACAGGTCAACTAGTCAAACACATTTACCAGAATAATCTCAGCATCTGCTTCCTGTTGTACGTGGGTCTGAATGCAGTCGGTGGTATTTAATGATTGTGGAAGATCTGTGATTGTGAGTTTTCAGGTCAATCGGACATTTACAACTCCTCTTTTACAATTTTTCTCCAGAATTACAACCTAGACAGATCATGTTTTGTTTTTTTGTTTTTTAAATTTTGTGTTTAAATTTCAATAGTTTGACTTAATTTTCTGTGATTCTCTCGTCACATCGGTTTGCAAAACGGGATTTTTGTCACAAGACGCTGAAAGGGAATGCTGGTCTTCAGGACAGTGCGTGCGTGTGTGTGTGTGTGTGTGTGTGTGAGCACATCTCTCCACTCTGTTAAAACCAAAGTTGTCTATTGAGAAACTAAACACTACAGTTGGTATATTTTTGTGCAACATGCAGCATTTACTGGTCGTCAGAGGAGGCTGCTCTGGATAAATGAGGCTTTTTCCTGATGTAGGTTGTATAAAGCAAAAAAAACAAG
The DNA here is from genome assembly GCA_037832705.1 of Centriscus cristatus. Taxonomy (NCBI): domain Eukaryota; kingdom Metazoa; phylum Chordata; class Actinopteri; order Syngnathiformes; family Centriscidae; genus Centriscus; species Centriscus cristatus. Next base: position 13,129 of record JBBMJM010020382.1, read on the forward strand.
ATGTGTATCAGAAAATACCTGTTATTGTAAAGAGGTGAACTACTAGAAATTAGCAATTAGCTGGCTAATGATTTAAAGGGAAGTGAACCCATAGCTGCGTCCTCCTGGTTTTCATCATTTTCACGTTGTTTTGCTCGAAAGAATAAAAGCACAACTATTGTTTATGATTTTAGATTTTTTTTTTTTGTGGAAGGGACTTTTGCGGACGAAGTGCGACGCCGTTGGTAGGAAAGCTGCTATTGTTGTTCACTGTGTAACAGGTTTCTGTGACGTTTTCTTCCCCCATCATCTGCCAACGTTTGACTGCTGAAGTCAAATGTGTTTTTATGCAATAAAATGTTTACTTGGGTCGTGTCACCACTGGAGACCCGGAGTGCTTGTACGGACTTTACAATCCAAGCACAATGTGCGAATGAAACCATTTGTAGTGCAGGAAATAGAGGTGTTTATATACAGAGTCAAATCTTTGTGCTTTAAAAGTTGCTTTTTAAAGGGGTAAAAAATAAAAACACTTTTCTAAGCTCCTGGTGTCTTCTCTTCTATGAAAATGCTGTTTTGTATTAGCCACTCAATTCTTAATATTTCCTACTATTATTTCTTTTTTTTGCCCTGTGTAGCCTGACATCCTGCAGCGAGTGTATCATCATCATCATCATCATCATCATCATCATCATCATCATCATCATCATCATCCTTCGTTCTCTGGCTTTCTGCTTAGTTTACAGTCCACATCATCGGCATTATCTAGTTAGGACGCAGTTTTACATCATATCTTATTATACTAACATTAAAAAAAAGTTACATTACAAAGACCAGGGTGCACAAGGGGACAGAAGTCGATAAACGGTAAAAACAGATCTAGAAGACCGATATTAGAAACTGATTGGAATAGTACCCCCCCAAAAAAAAATACACACATATATATATATATATATATATACACACACACATATATATATAAAAATACACACACATATATATAAATAAAGCATAAATTATCACGTGCTAAATAAAAAAATGTTAATAGCATATCATTTATGGTTAATTCAGTTTACTTCAGTTTTACACCTTAAAAATACTCCGTTTCCCCTTGAACACCTCACTACCTGCAGCTGGTGGAAAAGTTTGCTCATATCCGATGTCCCCTCTGTCAAACTGCTCTGAAGAAAAAACATTCCTGATGAATAATTTATTCTAATTAAGCTATTCTGAGCTGGCGCGGAGCTCAGACACCTGAGAGCGACGGGTTCTGCCTGCACGTTTCCTCCCTCGCTGGCATTGATACAGTCCGGCCATGATTTCTGCCTCACGGACAAACTTCTCCCCACACTCGTGTCTCATTTCCTCCTCATGGGTGATAATTTTAGCATCCCAGCAGATGCTGACATTCATCTCACAGTCACTTGATTTTCCACTGAAATAAGCAATTCTTCCGCTAGTTGCTAGCGTGTCGCCAACACATTCTGTGGTTCTTCTATTCTACTTCTGCTACACGGCTGCAGCAAGTGTCAGTGGTCCGTTGCTCCTCGTTGGTGATTCGCAGTTTAGAGGTTCCAGAGGATTCTCCTCTCCTCCTGATCTTGAGACTGTTGCTAATTTTCTGACCAATCAGCTGCGAGTAGGACAAGAACGACGTGCCGATAAATCAACACAACATTACGGCAGCTTGAGATGCTACTGTTCCAATGATCCTATCATCTTTGGGATTTCACTTTCACCATGATAGAGTATAAAAAGGACATAAGTAAAGTACGGTATATGAAGAATTCTGAATTGTCATGAAATGTTGCCACCTCCCTTGGTGGAACATGCCCTCCCCATGTCTCTGTGGGTTCTCTGCGGGTTCTCTGCGGGTTCTCTGTGGGTTCTCTGTGGGTTCTCTGTGGGTTCTCTGCGGGTTCTCTGCGGGTTCTCTGTGGGTTCTCTGCGGGTTCTCTGCGGGTTCTCCAAATTGCCCGTAGCTGTTAACGTGAGTGTGAATGGTCGTCTGTTTGTTCTTGTTGATTCACCCTGTGATGAATCGAGGGAGTGAATGTCATGAAAGAACAACAAGCTCCAGTTCTCTGGTC
>JBBMJM010020490.1:5140-18863 GCA_037832705.1 Centriscus cristatus
AGCATCTTGCGAAGCAAACACCAAAGAGGCCTTTTTCTCAAGAGTGGAATCGTTCTCAATATCCTTACTTGCTTTAACCTGAGTTACAGGTGTAACTACGGTTCTAGGAGTCCCGGATGACCGCACAAGTCTCCAATGGAGGCTGATAGAAAAGAGACTACTTGTATCATGTGTTTTAGTACCTAACGCAGGAGTTTGTAACGTTGTCATTCTAACAAATGTTGACGGAAAGCGTCCTTAGCACCGCACTGTTTGAAATGGGCAGGAAAGCCCGGCGCACTGTCCCCTCTGATGTGTGCTCGATATGGCTGGATCAACATCGGCTGCGACATGCTCAAGTGCTCCAGCTGCCAGGCCTTCCTCTGTGCATCGCTGCAACCAACGTTAGACTTTGGAAAATGTGAGAACAACGTTCAGAAACTGACCAGCAGCTGTAAAAGCACAAGCACATTTTCTTTTTTTTTTTTTTTTGAAGAAACTGCTGCCAAACTTAAAGGTCACATCCATTTGTCCTCCTGCCAATAGATGAATCCCGCATTGCAGAACTGTCGGGACAGCTACAGACGCAGCATGAGAAGTTTTGTCCTTGGCCGGACTTTCCATGTCCAGGTTAGAGAAGCCACATTCCTTCTGTACAGTGTACATACACTACGATGTATCTTTCATGTGGAAAGGTCATGTTAGCTGCACATGGTGGTCATGGGAATGTTGCTGTCGTTTCAGAGCGCTTCTGGCTGGTTCCCGGTTCTGAGCCGTCAGCTCTGCTGGCTGCGTTCTTAGAGCGCTATCAGAGCGCCTGTCTCCTTTCACAGCAGCTGCCTGCCCTGAAGCCGGAGCAGCTGAAATCAATGGTGAGGACGGACAGTGGACGGTGACAAAAATATCCTGATGAACCTGAATAATAATAATAATAATTCTTCATCATCTCCTTTGCAGTCTTTGACTGAAGATGTTATCAGCGTCCTACTGCAGCTGATCGAGGAAGAACAAAAAAGAAAGGGAGGGACTCCGTGTTCGGAACCTTTGGCTGTCCAGGTGTCAGCATGTATAGTTTCTCTCTGTGGCTGGGCTGCAAGGTAAGATGAAGTTGTGCTTTTGTATTTATAGAGCTGATGACAAGAGAAACAAGGACAAAAAACAGGAGAATCTTGTTTAGGGTTTTGTTTTTCCTATTGTCAAGACCTTTGAGCTGTTGATTTCTTCATCACAGCCCATCTCTGCACGCCATGAGCCTGCCTACCCTCACCTGCTCATACTGTATGCGCAAAGTAGGCTTGTGGAATTTCCACCAGATGGAGGGGACAGGGGGTGAAGGGGAAGCTGCACCACACACTGTAAGCCCCTCTGTACAAGTAGTCGGCCCTGTCTCAGCTGCCCCGCAGGAGGAGCCAGGGGAGAATTCTGCTTTCTCCACGCCTGCTTCTACGCCGTGTCGCATGAAGCTGAGAAGCCAAGACTCCACTCGGCTTGACCAGGTAAGAAACACAGGCTCTTTATATATATATATACCACTAAATTGATGCTGTATAACAACTGAAATGTTTAAAATATCATGTTACTTTTTCACAGGGCGAGGGCATGTCCTCCCCCTTACGTGCTAGAAGTAGAGACTGGCCGAGCCCCAATGACGAGCTGCACAGTCCTTTGACCAGGGGCAAGAGGCCTGCAACCCGAAGCCGGGGCCAAGGGGAAAATCCGGGTGCTGACGGGTCGGCTGCGTGTCCTTCCAAACGTCTGTGTTTCGCGTCAGTTAGCGGACCAGTAAGCGCAGATGTTACCAACTAAATCACATTGACATATAGGCAGTAATTAATAGATGTAACATGCTGTTGTTAGTGTCCAAATTAATGACTTTTTACTGATTTGACATTTTCGCCTTCTCCATTCCAGGATGGGCTCATGCATAAGAATGCTTTTGACCCTCTAGCTCAGCACAGAGACTGGTGTCCCTGGATCGCAGTTGGAAAGGAGAACGTGGACCCAGGTTCCGTGTCCATTTCAGACAGAGTATCTATGTGTAATCAGCAGGGCTGGAAGGCTGCTCTGGACCTCCTCATACCCATGAATAAGAATTCTGACACGGCGGATGGCAGCCCAGCACAGGCAAGTCATCATCGGGCCGTCGCGTTTCCATTCTGTTCATGTACAACTAGGGAGCTTCGATGTAACATACTTGACGTTTCTCTGTTCTGTCTTTCCTAAGGGCCCTCGAGACAAGTCGAAAAGGGTGTTTGCTATCTTCCGTCAGTGGGAAGTGTCCTCTCCATCTCAGTAGCCTGCTTCCTCACCAAGAACATTGCAACACTGGATTGATACACCGACTGTCTCTTTTTGTGGTGCAGACTTTGTAGTATCAGTGACAAGAGTGTCTGCCATCGTTTAGGGTCATCTCAGAGGAAAGGAATGTTCTTTTTTTTCTGATTCTTGTGTCTTCTCTGTGAAAAGTGCTGTAGAGGATGTGTGAGGCAGAATTCTAGTGCAGGAATTTTTGGGAAATGCAACGTTTCGGTCCTTGTGTTGTGCGTCTCCATCAGACGACATCAAGACAACATGTATACAACAAATTGTTTTTGTATGACATCATAATGGTGTGGAACTTTTTTTTTTAAGTCAAGATAAGAAATACCCGATTAAAAGGAAAGATCAAGTGACTTCACACTGAGAAGGTAATGTTTACCTTTGATGTATGCGAAGCCATTTGACAGTCAAGTAAAACTGATCATGTGTCTGTGTTTGGAGGACTGTGGACTGTTTTGCTGAACAAAAGCTACATAGATCTGAGTTCCCTGACTTGCTCCTTTTTATTTAGCCAGTCAGTGTTAAAATCATGAATATAAAAATTTAGGGTGTGCCATGAACATCAAACAGGGTTTGAATTAGTTTCAGGATGCCTTTACTTCCTGTTTGTCTTCCTTCCTGTGACATCTCACCGTTGTTACAGTCCTGACTATACTGCATGTGCTTTTTATCCTATAGTTTTTCTTAGGTGTTATAAAAATGTTTTCAAACTTGATGGTGAATGTCGCATGTGCCGATGGCAGACCTGAAATAAATTCCAATTAGATATGAACGTGATTGTACTGTACATACAATTACAATACATCGAGTTGTGTACTTACGGTGTTTTAGTCCGTCTTTCACATTGCTCTTGAAATCTGAGCACTCTTGCCATGGGTCACTGTTGTTCACCAGAACAAACTTCGGTTAATAATGGTTAGTTTAGAAGCCATACACCACGAGTGTAGTGTATAACAGCTAGCAAGAGTAAGCTGCGTTAGATCACCAAACCACTAAGGGTGAAATACTTTTTACTTGGGACAATAGCTGCTGCATTCACGACTGCTCAGATCTCTAAAGTACAAATAACTGCTGTTTCTGTATTGTAATCGGAGCTCGAAAATCAGTTATTACAATGTAACGTATGAAATTGCATCCTATCGTGCAATCATAGACAATGTAAATGAAAACTACAAAGATGGCCTTTTATGATGATGTAAGTCGCAGATATATGACGCAAGACGCGGAGGGATCCTAGTTTGTCAGAACCACGGTCAAAGCGAGAGAGCCAGTGAATAGCAGACGTTAGTTCAGCAGCATATGAGGACAGAGGGACGTTCATCTTGGGGAGACGTTTTGCTGTGAACATTGCCGAACGCAAATGTTAACTTTCGGATAGTACAGTTTGCTAGACTACCTAGCGTTTCGTGGGCTACCTTTCAGATTACCTACTGGTGCTCTGCGGTGGAAATAGCAAAAATGTCGTCTCCAAGTCCGGGTAAAAGGCGAATGGATACCGATGTGGTGAAACTGTATCCTTTCTGAACATAAACAAGTCTGTCATTCGCTATCTAGGCAGCTATATCCTAATATATATGGAAATGTAATGTGAGCTAACCCCTTGTTGTTGGCGCTGTGTGTTTGTCTCGATAAACTAACTGCAGATAGAGCCTTTATTGTGAATGGTGTTTGTGTAAACAACATTTTGCTAGCAAAGCCAAGTCTTAGCTATTTCTGTCCTGCGAACCTTCAGTCGCGTATCGGGACAGCTGTGCTAGCTAATCAAACCATGTCCTTTCCGTTTTTACCAACACCATCTTTCAAAACACTGATGTTTGCTGCTCACTGTATATTTTCGAAACATCAGCCGAACAGATGCTAACGTTACTCTCCTTTTCCACGGATGTCTTCCGTCTTGTTGCCCTAGTCTTGTGAGGGTCTGACCAAAGACAGCTAATGGCCATTTCGATTTCTTTGTCCAGCTTGTTGTTTTTGAGGGGAGTTAACTGAAAAATGTCTATTTACACGTTGACACCGGAGCTTGTTTACATAATATAAGGCTAACGTCAACTGAAAAAATGCTGTTGCCTTTTGTTCCACGTTCGCTAAAACGTTGGCGTCATTGCACCATATGTAGCTTCCTGTATCTAAATAGCGTTGCTTTGTGGCTTCACATATGGATTTCTAGTTGTGTTATTGCAGCTGTCAGTTGAAATGTTATCTTGTAACGCTGCTGAGCTGGCTCGCGAGTCTGTAGGTTAATTTCAACATCAAAATGGCTACCTGATCAGTGTCTCACAGTAGTCTAGTCACTGCAGACATGGCAAGCTGACTTGTATCATTTTAGCTTTGTAACATGCACTTTCACCACTATTTGGAAATGTAAGTGATCGGTGGCAGCAGGTTGTACACAGGTGTTGTGAGGCAGCAGTCGTTTTCACAGAGGAATTCCTGAACTTTTCAAGCACCATCCAGTGTGTTCTGGTTTTCAAGTCTTTGTCACCAACAAGTTCACTTTTGTGTTTTTGGTTTCTTTGTTTGACTGTAAGTATGGCCGGCAACGTGAGCTTTAAAAACGACCCCCTTACAGCATGTTTCTAGTTGTAATGTTCTAGAAGAACAGCATGAACAAGTAGTTTTGTTTTTGTCCCAGCACAGTGGAGCTTAATCATTGGGTAGTCTGTTACTAGCCAGAAACCACAGGAGGGTGGGACTTAAAACAGCTGATGGGATGGCAGTAAAGCTTAGTCAAATATGTGGCTTGAAACTGGGCTGGTCATAATAAACCAAAAACAAGGGGAAGCTGTCTCAACAGGGTTGCAATAAGAGGAAAACATTTGAACTCTTTCGTGGTATAATCTTTCACATTTTCTGATTGGTTTGTGTGTGATTGATTCACCTTTAATCGTGTTCTGACAAGTTGTGCTTGATTTCTCACATTTGAACTGGAATACCAGTAAAAGTATTAATAATAGATAGATAGGTATTTTATTTATCTCCCAAGCAAAATTCACAACGTTTAATTTCTGGTTGTAAATCAAACACGTTTCTGGCTTTTGCTCTAAACCATTTTACTGCATCTGCTAGGAGTTACTGCACCCCTGTAACTATTCATCTCCATGTTTTGTGAAGGAAATGGCAGCCATTACAGAGTGCCTAGGCAGCCACAATGCAGGTCTGTTTAAGAACATCATTATTTACATAAATGAAGAACCTTGCAGTTCTGTGAAAGTGCACCCCCTCTTCTTGAGCCACTTCACCAATGCTCTGTGGTATGCCACCTGCTCTGATACATATATGTGTCGTAGCACATGGGGTCCCTTCTGACTAAACCGTCTTGTTGGGTATAGGCACAGAAGCCTCCAGGTTTCTTCTCTGGACAACAGATCATTGCTCCTCCTCTCTCTTTGCTTCTGTCGCTGCATCCTGGTAATGGAACCAAAAATTGAAAGCTACCCTGTCTGTCAGACAGGGGCAGCCTCTTTCTTTATGGCTGACACCGAGAGACTGCACGCATTAATTTGTTGCGGCCGCCCGAGAACAGAGAATCTAGAGCGGGAACCATTTGGGAATTCATGAAAATGAATGTCAGAAAGACCTCAACGTGTAGAATGATGAGGATTAAGCTTTAAGCCCGACCAGTTGATACTGAAACAACCTGCTTTTGTGTCTCTCTTTGTATTTGCGTGGGTTTTGCAGTGTTTAATGACACGGCCATTGATATCTCATGTGGTTTACACTGACTGTGCACATCGTTTTTCAGCTCTCCCTCATCACCACTTGTGCGATCTTGGGCTGTAAGGGTTAGTAGGTTAGTTGTTTATTGTTGGACTGAAATCCTGAATCTTGAATTAGCATTATTCTCAAGAGGCCTGCGCAACTTTTAGCCACAAGCTGTTCACTGTTGCTCTTGGACATGATTTGGAACATGATGTTCTTAAAGAGAGTCTTGGCAGAGTGTGTCATTCCAAAGAGCTTTACATTGAGCTTGTGTGGAGTTGACTGTGCATTCTGTGTAAGTAGCGGTGCTATTATGTGCATGCATTCATTATTGGTATACTCGTTTTACATGTGCTTTCAAGCAGTAAGCTGCTGGAATTTGAGCACAGGTAGATTACAAAAGACTAAGCCTATTGTGAATGCTGGCACAAGCTCTGGGGTTGTCTGGCCTATGGATTTTAATGTGGAGAATAGGACAGGTAATAAATAGTGTTTTTTTTTTTCTCTCTCTCTTTTGTCAAAAAAGTGATCCATGTTTAAATGTATATGTCCCCTACATGGCTCCTGTTTATAATGATTTATTTTATTCTCCACCTCAGTTGAACAGCTGTGTTCAGATTTTTAAAATCGCTGCTTATTCTTTGAATATAATAGGACTTGGCAACTTGGTGAAATCCCTTTGAAAGTGAACTTCTTTTGTCTCTGCTGAGGTTCAATCTGTATTGGCATGCAGGCATGAAGTGCACGTTTGCACGTGTATGTAATGTCATTACTTCAGTGGGGATGTTTCAACATTTTTAAGTAAACACAATCGCAATGTATTTTGTTTGCATCAACCTTTCAGTCACCGCCGGAAGCGAGTGATTGGATAGCAGTTCCTTTAAGCATGACGAGGGATTTATATTCACTGCAGCAGGAATTGTGTAAGGGAGGGGTTTCATGCTTCAGTGGCCTGAGTATCTTTTGTTATATCTGGTGTGAATGCCTTTGTATGGCTCTTTATCATTTATGAGACAGGTATTTTTTGTATCATTATGGTCCTCCATCGCCATTCAAGATTCGGTTTTCATTCCGGGAATGTTCCTATTCAGTAAGCCTGATTCATTTGGTGTCCACAATAAGTTTTGTAGAGCTAGTTCCCCTGTTTTCTTTTCCTCACCACACCCCCCCAAAGTGGAATACCAACTCTGAGTTTTCTCTGCACTCCGCTCGGTCTTTCAGCCCCATTGTGCTCTTGTATCATGACATCCGGAGCGCATCAGCGGCCGAGTCCTTTGTGTTGTCCATTTACAGGAGCCTCTGTGACCTCAACCTCCTGCTGCTGTGTCAGACCGAGTCATAGGCGGCTGGTCTGCTCCCAGCACATCTAAAGTAGAACTGGACCGATCACTGAGACGGAGCAGGCACGTTTCTGGCTGAAGGATGGAATGAAGAAGAGCACGACGAACCTATGATTAACTCTGCGTACACAGTCGGGACAAACATGACATGGCTGGTGCAGCAGCAATGCATCAAGGGGCTGTTATGACATTATGCTGCCTGTGTTGAGTTGGTGTGCAAAAGTGGTGCATGTCAAGAGGTGATGACCTCAGCAGTAATACTTAACTTGGCTTTTGGGTCAGCACTATGGGTACTGGCTAATGAGGGTAGTAGTGCGGGTTCATGTGGGCCGACGGTTAATGTAGAATCTGGTGTAGATTGTTGGGTGAATTGTGCATCAGCCAGTCACGGGATGGTGCGATGGCGGCTAAGGGTCACTCTGTTTTATTTAACTTGTACGATGTTTGCAAGCACCTCCCTGGCTGCATTCCTTACTTCCTCCATGATGGAAGATCAGACTTTTGCATAGAAACCTGTCAGGTCTTCACAGTAACTATAGTAACTAGTATGTTCCAGTTGGTTCAGTTTGTCATTTTCTCAGCGATAGGTAAAGTGGATTAAAAAAAACTGCATAGTCAACCTGATGATGTTGTCACACCTGAATCGTAAAAATATATATATATTAAGTGCCCCGTCATCCAGCCCTAATCTTTTATGTGTGTCGTGAATTAAGAATGTGTTAAAATGACGATGAACCCTCCCTCACTTAGGCTGGCCCCCTCTGTGACTGACAGTTCTGTTTTCGAGGTTCAGGAGCAAGGCTCCTCTGACAGTAGGAGACTGAGGCCCTCACTGTTAATCCAACTGTGCAAACGGCGAAGCTTCATCCATGCATGGCTGAGTTCTCTTAGAAAAACAGATGGACTGAAGTTCCCCTCTTTGTTTTGGCTGTTTTTTTTATTTCTTTTTGGACACTGGGGAGCTCAGTCTGCCTCTGCAATTCACACACATTGCTCCTTTAATGTTAAAAAACCCAAAAAACAAAGGAGTGACGAGAGGCAGGCTACATTTTTTTATATTTTACATCGCCTGTGGGATTGAACCTCACATAGATTCAGTGTATTCAGCAGAAGTCTATTCTACCCTCACTCTGTCTGTCATGGCTGCCCCCCTCTCTGTCAGTTTCATGAAATCTCACGTGCTTGTGTTTCACACTAGAATCCAGACTTGTTGGTGCTTTTCCTCGTCTTTCACCTGTCAGTAGATTTGGTCTTTAGCTCAAATTCACAGCGTAGTCTCCACTGGCCCGGCTCCGTTTTCTGCAATAATTGATGATTATTTCATCGGTGTCCACACGCACGCAGTCCTCCCTCATGTGCATGCACAGCTCCACTCGGTGCTACCGCTGTAAATAGACTGATGATTTAGTGAAAGGCCGAGAGGAGGAGCAGCTGAGGGATTCGTGTTTGATTGCAGTGGGTGGGCTTTCATTTCTCACCAGAGAAGACAAAGAAGTTCGCCTGTGCAGCGCTCTCATACAGGGAGCTAGTCATCGGCTAGCACAGCATATTGAGGCCTGCTACTCATGGAAGCTGCGTCTGCATGCATTGCAGGCTATTTACAGGGGGGTGGTGGGGGGGTCCAATTCTTATGTCAGGTGGCATGAATAATATATTATATTGTTTAACTGCAAAAATGCTTTTAAGGGGGCGGCTACGCTCTGTAAAGTTAACGTTTAACTCTTAATGACAATGTTAATGTTTGTCATTACACACGTGTCAAAACTCCCAACTGTTTGACAGAAATGCAGCTGGGGGGGATAGGGGGCAGTATTAATTAACTTCCACCCCCCAGTGAGTGTAGCACTTGACCGCGACCAGATTTGAGTGAGTCAGGCCTGTTGAGCCATATGCCCATTAATATGTAAAACCTGCTGCACGGTTTCCTCATGCTTGGACCGCACATGCAGGAGTCCATTTGCTCCATCAGTATTCCAGCACCTAATGTGGCAGGAAGAGTGAGAGCGTCCAACACACACACAGCTGACAGACTTTGTCAATGTCGCTCTGAAAGTGTTGGAAGACGACCGGCTTAATGAAGACTCGCTGGCTTTGGTGGAACCTCCCAGTCAGATCTGTGATCTCAAATTGCTGCCACGAAGCATAGCAGATATTATTTTCATTTCATCACGGGGGTGCAGTGCAGTTTCTGTATTTTGTATTGTTCCCTGTTTGAAAAATATATCAAAGGGATATTTTTTTGGAAACTCTTCCACCCGTCGTGCGTCCAGCTGATCTGTGGAACTGTGTAAACATACCAACAGATGGAAACCTGTGCTGGTGCGATGAGCCAAGTACTTGTTGTTGGTATTTATTATCTGTTATTGTGACATGGTTTGTTCTGTTGTGTCGTACTCCAAAACTTTCATTCAAGTTAAAAGTCTTCAAGGGAAAATGCAAGTCGACAGCTGTCGGGCAGTCGCTACGTTGTGAAATGGAGACCGATCGGAGGAGTGGGTCAGTAGGGTCGGCCGCCGATGGCTGCAGGGGGGAGCTGTTTGTTTCGCATAGAGCTGATTAAATCACTCTCTCACAGCAACGCCTGCCTGTCCGTCACTCTGCCAGCTGGGTCTGGAGGGTCTGCCGTGCTGCTGTGCGCTGCTCAACCACTGCAGGTCACGCTGCTCGCTCAGTTCCGTGCAGCTCAAAAGAACTTTCCGGAGAGACGGATTGATAAGTGTAGCAGAAACTTCCCATGAACACAATTACACACAGATAAAGGTTGTCTGCAAATAAGAGAGGGAGCATTGTGCCTGTTTTGAGATGAAGATGAAGGAACAGCTTTGCTGTTGTGTAATATTGGTCAGTTATTATCTTGCAGCTATGCTGAGCTCACATCTGCTGCTGCCAGTCTTACGTTTCTAGAAGTAAGCCTCCTTTATCTCCTGTAGGAAATGAACGTGAGCATGAGCATTTCTTTTGGTAGTTTGTCGTTGTGTCTCCTTCGATGGAGCAAGCCTACACTTTCGTACACCCTGTGGGCAGCTGCTATGTTTCCTGTCTTCGCCTGCAAGGCCTTTGATTGTACGTCGTTGCAGAAAAAGTGAACAAGAGGATGTTGTTGTGAACCCTTTAAGGCCAAACCTACTTTATGGAAATGACTGCAGTCATCTACACTGACACTTTTCTATTGTCCAAGAATGTGTTAAACCTATGACATGAAGATGAATTGTACGATAAACTCGTCTTTTGTGTCGGGTCATAAACTCTCCTGCCGGTAGTAGACAGGTTGAACTGCATGCTTCATTGCACCACTCCTCAAACATGCACATGTGGAAACTTTGCCCTCAGAATGTATTCTGAAGCTACGACCTCTGGTTTTCCAGTGCTCGAGCAGTGTTTAGGGGACAGCGCAGGACGCTGACCCACTGCCAGCATAGTGTCTTTGTTATGTACCTGAATGATACAAACCACGTTTAACACAGGACAGAGTTGTTGATTTCAGCATCTGTGAAACTGAAAATCAAACACTTGTTACCTGGATATCAAGTGTCCCTCTCCTACCTGGTGTGGAGCAGCATGTGAAGGGTGTCGGTGTTTGTTGAGCGTCGTCCTCCATGGCCTGCGGTCCGAAGCAGTGATGTCATCCAGCCCGTAAGGGTAGATCAGCGCTCAGCAGGCTGAGCGCGTCTCATTATCTCACTGCCTCTCTTTTGTCACAGATATTGGCGGGTTTCTTTCATTTTATACTTCAGTCGCTCCCATCCTCCTCTCGTGATCCACCTCCTCCAGTCGACTGACCTTATTCTACCTTGTCTTTTCATCTTCCCGTTTCCCTGCTGGCTTTTTGGGGCTCTCGGTTTATTAAATGTCTTCTCGACGAAATTCTCAGCTTTGCTCCCCCAGTCAGAAGCACTCTGCTTCGTATGTCGTTGTCCCCTGTGCCATTAGTAGAGGAACATGTTCCCCCTGCTAGTCAATAATTGAGCATGTTCTCCATGTTTATGGCCTTCTTCAGGTTTGTTTCTTGTAGCCAGACTTGTCGGCAGTGTTTGCTGGTTTGAAAACGACCTACACCGCTGCTCCGCAGCTGCTTTGCTCTTTGCACCGTGCTTGTGGTTCACACTGTATTTTAAACATGCAGTTTGTCATCCTGATGGCGAAAGTCGAAAGCAGTGTTTGCCTTCTGTTCCCTTCTGAAAAACAAAGACGGGAGAAGCGGGGAAGTGCTGCTCGGTGCTTCTCCTTTACCAGAGCAACCATTTTTGTCTCCAGAAAGGGAAACGCAGGGCAGAAGTTAACCCGCAATATTGGCCAGAGTGCCGTTTATGATTCCCCACCATGTTGTGTTCCATACTTTAGAGCTCGTCGGTCTGGATCAGTGTATTTAAGTCCTAGGTCAGGCTGGGATACGAGTCTGAGTGGACCAGAAGAAAACAAGAAACGTCTGGACCACAACTGCTATTTACTGCATATTTTTACATGTAAACCTTCTAATAAGCTTTAGAATATATGCTTTATAATGACATCGCCCTCAGTTCCCGGATGAATTTAGACATTTTCCATCGACGCTGCCTCGGTGACAGCGAGCTAGCATGTGAAGTAGAAGGAACGTTTGTCAGGAAAACACACGGGACACCATGTTACATGTCAGTCCTCGGAAATGGGAGTGTGTGTGTATGTTCCTCTGACTCGATTGGGTTCTGTGTATCAGAGTGTGTGTGTGTAAAACGATACTGACCCGGTGCTCGCCACAGATTATGACTTATCTATACTAATCCAAGGTGGGGGGATGGACACAAGCATAATGCTGGGACTGGTGAACAAGTGAAGCGATAACTTGGACAAGAACACTCACTAGAACGGGGTGTGTACGGTAATACACATTGTATATTTGAGTTTGCACATTTGCTGTGACCTGTCTACTTCAAGTTGAGTTTGTCTGCTTCGAACAAACTGTCACAACAAGCAGGAACCCCTCATGTGTTTTACCATACCCACCAAAGGCCGTCCTATGTGAGGGAGTCATGGTTTCCAGTGACTTCAGGGTATTTGCTGGGTGGAGCAGACCTTTGCTGTCCCAGTGTGACGTGGAACAGAAAGTCTGGATCAGACTCGCGTAAAACACAGACGAAAGGCCTGGCTCCCGACCTGAGTCATCTGAGATCGTTCCTTACATTCTCTGTCATTGCTGCCACGTTTGTTGGAAGCGAAGGTGGTTGTTTGCATGTATCAGATCATGACAGAGAAGTCAGCCGGTGCAATACGAGCACCTCTTCCTCTCACAGGACCTCACGACTCCACATGAGTATTTACAGACGAGTCCGACCTTTGCATCGCCGCTGGCTTGTTGAACTTGTTGTTTTGTCAACTCAACTTACCGCTGCTGTATCCCGTGAACACATCCTCATGGGAGACAACTAAATGGAGACAGGATTTATGAATACATCTCAGCCACTGCGTCCTAATTCTTTGACTCCACGCTGCCTTACGGCTGTCGGCACCATCCCCCTACGAGCTCTCCCTCACACACCAGTGATTTCACCATCGGTTAGATGTGTCCATACACAAAGGGCACGACAGGGTGAGCTGCAGAACGTTGACATAATGCATGGACGTCAGGACAAAGTCCTGCGCCAGGACGATTTGTCCCCGTTGTTTTGCTAACAGGCCGAAGTAGACACTTGTGGCTTCAGCGGATCTTTCCTTGGCGTTGGACTTTGCATCGGCTCCTCGTCTTGAACGGTCAGAACCGAGAGCTTCCTCTTTTGTCTGACAGTGACACATTTCCTCGCAGAAGCCAGGGATTCAGTCTGCTCTTACCAGACTCAGCCGGAGCTTAAAATAACCTCCAGTTTGATTTAACCCTTTGGGGGTCAGTGCCACAGCTAATGGGATCCACACTCAATCGGGATTGACAAGCCAGCTGCTACTGTGCGGCCCGGACAGCGGATTTCCAGCCCACCTCCTGTAGCTTGAGCCTATGAACTCTTTAGGCTGTTCTCTCCCTTCTCCTCTTCCTTCCACACGTTGTTTTTGCTCACTAATGTCCAGCCACTGCAGTTTGATTTTGAGATTTTAGAGAGGCACATGGACTGGTAATATTTTCCTTTGAACCCTAATAAACCTCTCTGCTGACGGAATCTTTGCAAAAAGATAGTTCTTGTTCATTCAACTTTATGGGTTTGGAGTTGAAATGCAGTGAGCTGTTGTTTTATCTTATCGTCCATCAGCTCTTTGGGGTTTGGTCAATGACTGAATGAGGGAGAAAGATAGAAGAGAGACAAGTCAGCCGTCCCTGTGTGTTTTACAAGACAATGATGAACGACGCTGAACAATGGACGGGACATTAGCTTAGATTAGTTGTCTTTGTTTGAGTGTGTTTCGTCATGTGATTGTGTTTGTGT
>JBBMJM010020917.1:0-18850 GCA_037832705.1 Centriscus cristatus
AGGGTTAGAAGTGCTCCTGGGTTAGGGTGAGGGTTAGGGTTAGAAGTGCTCCTGGGTTAGGGTTAGAAGTGCTCCTGTGTTGACTGAAACACTTGCAGCTGCTAAGAGCAGACAGTCGCACGGCCCTAAAACGACAACATTGCTTCATGAATGTTTGTGTACACACATGTTCTTGATGCTACAAATTTCAAAACACAACAAAACCTGACCACAGCCGCTGGCTGGCCCTGAACGGAAGTCAGTAATGACGTGTGGGAAGCGACAGGGTGGTTATCAGATTTCTAATTGCTCAAAGTCACGAGCAGTGATGTCACATGATGTCAAAATTGGAAATATTCACAGTATGTAATAATGCCATCTTTGTCATGAATCATGAATCAAGCTGCATTCTACAGTCACACTGCGTTTCTCTCTTACTGCCTTGAGATCTGGGTTGCATATCATCCAGCTGCCGTTGGTGGGAGGGGGATTGTGATTGGCTGAAGGAACAGGGAAGATGAAACAGGGCTTCCTTGTCTGTTCTTTTGTCCATGTGACAAGGTTTTCTGCTGTGAGGGTAATGAATGGACCGTGTGTAGCACTGAAGAGATAAAGTATTCTGCGGTTGGGGTGATGAAACCAGTAATATGATAAGATGAATACTATTGAATAATCAAAGCATTAATTCTTGTCAGTTATACTAAGGTGCCCATTATGTAAGCTGTTGGCTTTGGTAAATAGGTCAAATCTGGCTTGGCGATGACCTTTTAGAGTGTTTTATTTTTTCACAAGTGCTAGTGACTGCAGGATATTGTCACCTCATCCAACCCTCAAAGATTCATTCAGTTTTATTTTAGTAATGTCTCTCGTGTTCAAGCTGTACCGTCGCGTCTTTGTAGGTTGTTATGGTAGAAATCTCTTGTAGCTACGTTGCCAGAAATGCACCTGCAGATGTCTGATCAGTGATTGTATAACAAGATGCATATTTACTAAAGGTAGTATATAGTTTTGGTGAATGTTCACCACCAAAGGGAACATTATTTAATGGGGGACGAGTTATTTTTGGCGCAAACCCAGGCACACTTTGACTGTGTCCCCCTGCATAGGCTGCACAGAGAAATCGTCCTTGGAGAATTAAGCAGGCGCATATGTGGATGTTGTCTCATGTGTACTTTGTGTGAGGACGCACTGAAGCAGGCTGCAGCACATAGTACCGCTCTGGGCGGTCCCACAGGTCCGCTGCACGATCTTGGCTTCTGCACACTGCAGCCAAAGCAGATGGTGACCCCTTTTTTAGTTTGAACCCCTCAGTGATAAACCTCTCAATCAACAACGGTCCAACAATGACACAATTGTACAATTTGTTGTTTAAATGATTATCATGTACTTGTTTGAAATTCATCAAAGTTGCAAAATGCTAAATTATTCAAGGGCATCACAACATTATGTAATAAATGAAACACTGTGGCCCTATAGCGAGGCCTTGACCTAGAAATTATATTCTTTACTGTATCATCCAGCCAAATATTTGTTTCAGTGCAAGTGCAAAAAATACCATATTGCAAAAATATTTAGATTGAAGTCAAAATATCTGTCAGAATAAAACAAAAATGTGATTCCTAATATCTAAAAACTGACATTTTTGACCTGAGGTTGCAGCCCACTGAAGTCGCCTGCTAACCTGTTCTGTTTACTTTGACTCATGATGTCCTGTCTCTGTCTGCCACGAACTCTCCAACAAGTTGTCAGTTAAAACAGGATTTCACGCTGCACTTAACCTTCTGGACGCTGTTTGTAACTTTATGTAAACAGACTTAAAGTAATTACACCGTGTGTTTGGATTCATTTCAAGTATTTTACGTTTTAGGGTGCCATGTTGTAGAACTGAATATTGGCCCTGGGTATCAGCTCTTTGGTGGTATTTTCTGTGAAGAAACACGAGCTGATCCCAATGCAGATTGGTTTCATCTTTCTGTCCTCACGTATGAACTGTCTCTTGGGACTACTACTACTACTACTACTACTACTACTACTACACAATACAATAGTCTCAACGCAGTATTGCTCTGCTGATGAGACTGGGTTTTTACCAACATCTTTGCTTTTAATTTCCAACTGTTGTGAAAGTGCGTCAGCTATAGAACTTAATCATGACCCTCCAGCAAATGTGCTTCTGTTTATTTTCCCTGGACAAGATTAGAAGCTCAGACCATATGTTGCTTGTCCAGACATTGTCACGTTTATGGCAGTTGTAGGCTGCTGAAAACCATTGATTAGACCTTGGAAAGACAGAAAAGCAATTCTGTTGTGGGATGTTGGTGAATCATAGTGGACATTTCAATTGTATATTTGAAGTTCCCTCAGGCAGTTCCAGCTGTCTGCATACACTAAATGTTTCACATATCAGACTGAGCAAATCAAGTGCTCCTTTCCCCTGTGTCTGCCGTAACTTCCCTGCAGTGAGGTCAGTGTAAATAAACACTAAAATGCCAGCAGTAATTATCAGTTATTGGTGTCGGTGTCGTATGTTCAGGTGTAATCTGATGTTCGACTTCATTGAATGTTACTTGGTTTGCTCACACTAAATTCTATTTATAGGACTGAACTTGGATGGTTTTAAAGTGCATTTGTGCTGTATTTAAATGTTATTTAATTGACAGGTTATCCTCTGAGGAACCTGCAGGACATTTGACATAAGGAACAGCAACAGCAAGATTCTCTTCATCACGTTTGATACTATCAGTAAGTTCAACATTTTCCAATGCATTAATGTTCATTGTGGAGCTGTGTGTGTGTGTGTGTGTGTGTGTGGGGGGGGGTACATTTAAATACTGGTATTATCCCTTTAAAGAAAACCAACCATCAGCAGCTGTTGGTCAAGTTAAATCACAGAATACACTCACGAACACATCTTCCCTGACCTTTTGTGCACTGATGGTTTGGAGATGAATGGGAGACTAAATCCCATGACAAAAGCCCCAAACTGCGTTGGTCTGTGTTTTGTATTGCCGATGTACAAAAGTCGACCAGTACATAACTGTCCCGACTGGTCACCATTGTTGGAGCTGTGCTGTGTGCAGACATGAGCCCGAGCTGATTTCAACAATTAGTCAACTGCTCAGTCCCTCTCCCGGGCTCATGGCAGCCAATAATATGTCTGTGTCCAATTTCCGGGTTCAAACAGGAAACCGGAGCAGTTTGCAAAGTCATTTTCACAGATAGTTCTGGTCTCTGTTGCTGTTCCTCATCTAACACGTAGATTAACTGCCCCAGTACCGCAATTTAAATACACATACTGCATTTAAAGTCATTCTTTTGGGTTTAATTTCTAGTTTCTAGTTTTAATTTATACAATTCAGATGAGACAAACTGCAGACGCCAGTTCAAACTCAGACCTCAGTCACACAACTCTGTCCTCATGTGACATCTATGGTGTTTTGATCCACTTTAGATCTATTGATATGCCACAATGCACACGTCATTCTGAAGCAATAAGTCCTGCGTCCTGTCATTTGTGAGAAAGCTCTTCGAGCTCTTTCATTTGCTTTTGTTTTGAAATGTTTTGGTGATTTATATTATTATTTGCTTGCTTGACAACTGTATTGTTAGATTTTATTCATTGAAAGTGACTTTAAACTTAAGAGTTTGTCGTTCTGTTCATTCTCTACATCGCCTAGCTGGTGTCTTTTTTCTTCTTCTTGGGAATATTTTTAGATAGTTACTCATTACTCTCAGACCGTCTGACACTGAGCACACAAGGAAAACGAATTAACCTTTTTTCATTTATATTAAATCCCCTCCACCCCCCTCAGTAATCGTGGGATTCAGTCCAAGGGAATGAATTAAACAAATGGATCCAGGGGACAAGTGCAACCTTTTTCCTCATTACGTATCTACAGCGTCATGCTGAAACCTCAGGCATTGATTTGCGACTGGCACATTCCCTCATTCTGTTTCTATGTAATGTAAACTCAGCTGAGCCCTCATGGCATTTGTGGAGCTTGGTAGAAACCTGATTAGCAAGCAGCAAGGGTGTATTCACATTTACCAGGAGATTGCTTTAGCATATCTGCAACTGACTTCACGATTTACTGCATGACGAAAATGTCAGCAGTGATCCATCAAATGGAGCGTGTGGAAATTGGTGGGCGTACTTTAGAAATATCAAATCATATATCTTTTTTTTAATTTTACTGTGACATCTTTTTACTTACTGAGGGCAAATGTCATGTAATTAGCTGCAGGTCTTTAAAGATCGCTCTTTCTATTTCTGTTCCTAATTCCTGCTCCTTATTCAATTTGTAACCCTCATTAGAGGTTCTGACCATTAGCGTGCTTTTAGACACTTCCTTCCTGGCTAACCCTGACTGTATTTTGAGGATAATATTTATCTTAAAGACCTGATAAATGTTCTTTGACACCTAATTATTTACCGAACATGACTGACTCCATCAACACATTGGAAATGTGCTGTTTAGTGATTTGGAAACTCAGTCAACATGGACTGTGAGAGGAATGAGAAGGCAGAGCATGCACTGTTTTATTTTATTGATTTGGAATAGAAACCCTGTAATATTTGCACTCTGTCAACAGAGGCTGACAGACACACCAGTCACAAACTCCTGACGACCAACAAAGAAGGTATTCATACGTGGATGGATACAGCTATGTAGTGGAAAGTGTCATCAGTGGGATGAGTCTGTCGTTGTACCACAACAGCATCAGACAGACACTGTAACAGGATTCTGAAATGTGGACATGAGGTGTTGGACAAAAGCATTAGGTTGGAAATGGCTGGATGTTGGAAGGTTATTGCTCATTTAACGTTGTATGTATTTACTATGGTTCCAACATCTTTACTGTGGCGCTTACATTATCAGGAAATGACAAGGTTCTATGTTTTTATGGTTTCCTTGTGTGGAAATCGACCGGGATATGAAGCATCCTTATTCTCTCCTCTCATTATGAAACATATATCACGGTCATACAACAAGGACAGGAGTGGGAGGACTGGGAGTTTGTGGTGTCTGTCTCCTGTGTCTATCCATGCAGATACTCCGATACTGATTTTTTGTGGGTTTTATACTCTTGAAAATATCCCCCCCTTATACTAATTTTCAAACTACTAATTACTCATCCTGCTTATATTGAATATGTATCTACTGCCACAGTTTCATGATGGACATTTTTTACTGCTAATGGTAACTGGCAGCATGAAGCAGTGATGGAATTTTCTTTATTTTAATCGACTTTTGACTTTGAACACAGCACAGGGATGTAACATCTTATTGTAAATAAGACATTTGAATCTTCTGCCGACTCAGAGACAAACAGCCAACAGGAAGGTAACCGATTGCAAACAGGAAGGTAACCGATTGCAGCTTCTTGATGTTTGTGATAAATGGTGGCCTGAGTGCAAGATATTGCTTAATTTTCCTTTTTTTGGTCAGAGAGCAATAAACAACATCATGATTGGTTGACTCTTCAGTCCTTAAATATCAGTTGATGACGGACCGATGTATGTGTTATCCTTGTAATAGCAGAGTGCACAAGAATGCTTTTGGTGTCAACAGTAGTATAACATGTAAAAGTGGGGTAAAACTATTCTTAGGTCTTCGACAGTGTGATGGACAAGATGGACGTTGTTCCTCTGGTTGTCTCATTAGCTTCAGGAATGGAGAGATGACCAGTACCTACCCGACATCCCCTAATGATCCCGTTGATGATTGGTGATGTGGAATCCTCCTGGTCGCCCATTTAGGGATACATTTGTGTGCGAGTCCAGTCCTGTGCCGGGAATGAGACATGGGATCACATAGGATTATGTGACAAGGTCTCGTGCCTGAAGTGACGAATGTAGGATTATGACAAGCTCTTTGACATGCTGTCCAGGAGAGTAACGGACTCAACAGAGGATGGAGTTGCCCACATTAACTGGACAGAACTGTGTGTTTCTAGTCTATGAAAAATATATTTTTGTAATATTTGTAGCTTCATCAGGGAATTAACAACGTCCGAATGACACAGTTTAAATCCTGAAACGAGTCCCCTTCGACGTTCAGTTTGGCTGCCTAGCAACCAGGCAACGCTTCAGCAATTAAGACAAGCTGACAGAAGGATGGAAATAGTCACTGCCTTTTGTTTATTTAGTACAACAGTTACAAGGATAACCAATCAACTGAGAATGGGAAAATGTTGACTTCAAATGTGAGCGTTACAGACGTTGATACAAGGAAACATCTTTGGCTATGAAACCATTTTTTATTCTGTTTCTAATATTACTTACACACACACACCTAATATCCTCATTTTAGCAGGCAGCTCAGCCTGAGTGGTACTGAAACATAATTACCCTTTGTCCACAAAGTGCACTACCATGACTCCTTTTCCCTGGTTGCGATTTGTGAGCTCAATAATGATCCACAGTTACTCGTGAAACGCTCTAAAGTATCCTGTAATAGACCAGCAGGCACGAGCGAAAAATAATTGGGTATACAGAATTTTATCCACTAATAACCATTTGTTCTGCATCATTAAGGCCTGCCCCCTTGGATCATATAATTGGTTTCAGCTCAGTTACCCTGGACAACAAGCGTTTGACATCTGGTATTTCTAGCTAGTTGTGACGCCACTATAACACCTGCTCCTTTTTATCCCCTAAAACTTGATGCATCCTCCGCACATCTAAACATAGTTTTTGTTATTTTACGGCTTGTGGAAAGCTTTGGAACAAATGTGCTAATGATGCATCATTCTCACGTGGTGTAATATGAGAAAGTCAACAGTATATGTCAGTCTGCAACAGTAATAACACTGATTTTCATACATGTTGGTAATACATTTTTTGGTTGACATGCTGGATTCCCCCTCAGACATAGTTCACCCCCTGTGTGAGGATGTCAACTTGGCGTTACCTCACTTATTTATTTATTCATTTGTTTATTCCGTTTCTTCCTTTTCAAGACGTCTCCAGATAGACGCCTCCTGCGGTCGGTCCTTAGAGAGTTTATATGACCAACAGATGGGAGGAATAGAACCCTGTCGAGATTACACACAATAAACTAGATTAGAGCAGAATCACACGAGACAGAGAATGACGTTGAATATCAGAACGCATGTGATTCAGACAACTGACATTCATGTGGTGTCACAATACACTAATCAGTGTAACAGTTACATCAGCCAACAATTCCTATTGTTGGACACCGGGGGGGATTTATCTCTGCTTCAGGGTCATAATGGGAGCTATGTATTTATCTGCAGCATTGGGAAAATACTCACTGAATACCAGCTTGATTCTTGGAAGCTTCTAGTACTTTTTTCTTTTCTCCCATTTTCTTTCTCACTCCAGCAGCTGCTCATTTTAACACGTATTTCCACTTTA
The DNA here is from genome assembly GCA_037832705.1 of Centriscus cristatus. NCBI lineage: Eukaryota > Metazoa > Chordata > Actinopteri > Syngnathiformes > Centriscidae > Centriscus > Centriscus cristatus. Next base: position 7,364 of record JBBMJM010020917.1, read on the forward strand.
CACAAACACTTTACGCTGATTAAGACAGAGCATCTCTTGTCCAATCAAGTTACTTGGTCTGAACGTACTGTTATATAAATTGTGTTTGTGTATTGTAGATGAGATTGTCAAAATGCTGTTAAGTTACATTACACTGTCGTCAACAGTCTTTATTTTAAAAAAGTTTTCCATGATTTAGCCACCACTCACTCGTCTGTAATTATTTTTGCATATTCATAAGAATTAGCCGAGCACTTGTCCTCCTGCAGAGTGAGCCTGTCGGTGGAACGTGATGAAAGATGACTGCAGATACCCTTGAAGTTACTCATTGATAAAGTTCCCTCAAGTCCATTTACAGTGGGTCTAAAAGTGTTTTAGATGACAAATGTTTTCTACATGGCTGTGGAGCTTGCGAAGGATTTTCTGCTGCCAAATGTATGAAAATGATGCAGTAACAGTAACAGCTGCCATTGTATATAGCATAGAATAACTATATTGAAAGCATCACATCAGACATACAAGTAGCATCTTTTTTATGACTTACGTATTTACAGTTTTCTGTGGGAAGACTCTGACGTTAAGTCACCCATGAGGGTCAATTTGCTTCAGTCAGTGTGACGTAATATGTTGAGTATTAAACCGGGAATCTCCAAATCCCCGGAATCATTAGGAGCAGTTTCTCCCCCCGGTGACTGTCCCCAGATGAGTTACACATTTTCAACCCGACACAATAATCCATCGATGGTAAACTGAGGAGCAGTTCCCTTCGCAGACCTACAGCTTGCCCAGATGTTCTCGGGTTGTGAGGCTCAGCTTCCTGAGGATGCACTGGTGACCTTCTGGTTTGAAGACATGAATTCAGGCTGTTGCATTGTCCTGTTTTTTAAATGAAAAACGTCCATTATCAAGGTTTTTGGTGTTCATCTGTTTCCTCTTTTGCTGACAACGGTTTTCACTTCAGTTGTTATACTGACGTCATGATCAACTAGACAGAGTGACAGAGCTCTTAGACGTATTAATGTGTCCCGATGTCTCCATTCGGGCTACAGGAGTCTTCTGCTGGTGTGAGTATCAAAATGATTTATATGCCACATATTATCTTTGCAGCCATTAGATCTCTAATCAACATGGACATGAAATTTCCTCCCATACAGTTCATTTCCCAGTGGTTTGATCTTCATCTTCACTCTCCCTGTTCACCTGTTGACACTTGACCATCAAGGCCAGTTCCTAGTTTTGAGTGGGTTCAAGAGACATGTTGACTGCTAAGAGATGTTGCTAGTTTGTGTTGCGTAAAGGTGTTGTTGTTTCATTATTTACTCTTTCACTGTATCGGTGCTGGTAGATATGCCGAACATAGTTGTGAGGGGATTTAGAGGGTATTGGGCAACCACGCCGCAAGTTATTTCTGGAAAAGAGGGGGAGGTGAGGAGGGTTTAGACTCTGATTTCTTATTTCGAGTAACACATTTGTTCACAGTTGCTCCTCAACACCCACACACGGCTTTGTTCCTATGGTACATTTCTTTACAGGCCATCTCTCTTGTCACTTCCCAGAGATCTCTTGGGGAGCTCACACATTTCGCACAATTTCTTCCACCTATGTTTAGCGTTTCATTTCAGCACAGTAGCACATTTTCTGTCACAAAACAGACAGTATTGTTCTGAGATAGAGACGGTATGTGGTGGACATAATCACATCTAGTCTATGGGTTCAGTTGCTGGTTCCGTGTCATACTGTAATTAAGTCGCTGTTCATTTACCGCTAGTAAAGATATCCTCCGTCATGACATTTGGTCGCTCGTCGCCACAGAAAAGCTTCAGAAACATATTCAAAATACTTCCATCTTTCGTTAATACATTCTTGACAAAGATTTCATGACAAACTATCCAATTTCATAAGTTAACGCAACATTGATCACACATTCCTCACTCAGTGGTCTAACAATGTTCAGCCTTTAACGTTTCCCTTTCTAAACCACTGGAGACAAATGTTTTTCACTCTCCCCCACAAACAAGGGTTTATCAGTTGGAAAGACACATTTTTTATGTAGAAAAAACAAAACAAAACAGGGTAGTCTGCCTGACTTAGCGTGGCGGTGTCCATAGTGGACGACCCAAAGGCGCATGGACTGTCTCCATCATCTGCTCTGTCTACAGAGTAAATGAGTAAATATTCTCTTGATTCTCTTACAGGTGTTATCATATACAGATTCCTTTATATGTCGCACCTGTTACACTTATTGTAATATACCCCCAATACACCATGTTTGCTAGTTGACTGACTACAGATTAAAGTCGTGAACTATCCTGAAGTATCAGCTGTGACATCAAAGAGAATGACAGTGGAGTCATTGGTGGCTCTCAGCAGAGCTCATCAAAGCTAGTTCTAATCATGAACAGTGTTGTCAGTAATGAAGAGGTTACTGGGCCTTTGGCAGTTGCTAGGCAACTGCATCAGCAGTGCATTGGAAAGTCAAGGCGCAGTGTGTTGTATTGAATGGGAAACCCAAGTAAAGGTATTTACTTGGTGTGTTTTTGTTTTTTTTTAAAAAACAATTCATGCAGGATGATGTGTCTCCTAACCACTCTACAACAGATTTAATAGGTTTGTGGTTTGAATGCAGGCCAATATTTAAACACTGCTGAACTGCAGCATGTACATGTACAAGTGCATGAATATAATGTGGGATTTGTTTTCTGGTGTAACTCAGTAAAGTGGCCAATAAAGCCAAAATAATTTAGAAAAATTTGATTTGAATATGGATGATCTACTTATTCCTGGAATAAGCCCCCCACACCACACACACACCTCTTTCACTGGGGAGTAGTTCAATACTTCGACACATACAACAGAGAATTGCCTAGAGAGCTGCCCGTCAATTTTTAGACAGACCATGCTTGTCTGTGTTTGTGTGTGTGTGTGTGTGTGTGTTGCGTGTGTTGCGTGTGGGACGTTTGTCTCGTCATACTAAGGTGGGGGTTATATTATTGAGTCAATAATGATGTTTTGACTATTGCTTCGTGTCATTTACTCACCAAAACACATTATTTTTGACATGTTTTTAATAAAGATGGAACATGAATAGTTGACATTCAATGTTTCATGGTAGATGTATTTGTGACACATCAATGTACATGTGCAGCTCATCGGGACAGAACTCCACCGTGTACGATCCAGAGGATAGAGGAGAAACATGTGACCATGTGGAGACAGAGCTGATGTACCATGTTGTAAATAAGATAACAGACATACGGCGATTTCATGTGTTTAATCAAACAAATTGCCCCAGGTGTGTGCATACAGTTATAAGCAAGATATCACAAAGTGACACACCCACAAAAGATGGACACACCCACAAAAGATGGACACACCCAACTTCACTCCAGTGACAAATGTGGGAACTTTTCAAACATTGTGTAACATTGACATGTTTCGGCAGATAACAGCAAACCACAGTCGAGTGTGGTTCTTGTTTTTTAGCCCAGACAGGCTGTGAGTGTCTGATTATGTGAATCTCAGTCGGTATCCTGGATGCGTTCTCACCTGCTCAAAGCTTTCCTCTTGCTATTGAGTCACCCACCTAGTCTGAGCAGGCACTGGGTATCTGTTGGCCTCTTGGATGAAACGTTTATCTTTGTCTTACTGATGATGAGCGTCTGTTAGACCAGTGTTGTATAACAGAGTTTCATAAAGCAAATATTCAAAATGATTATTTAACTGTTACGATATCGGTTGCTGCTTGTCCAGGGGTACCTTATATCTGCTTTTAAATTCACCATCTTTTCTCTGAAAGCTGAAATGTCTCTTGAACGTCATTTTCTTCCTTGTCAGGTGCGTGCACCATGGCTTCCAAACCACACGCTCCTCTGATGAAGAAGCACAGTCAGACAGACCTAATAAGCCGCCTGAAAAGCCGAAAGATCCTTGGAGTCGGTGGCGAAGATGACGATGGTGAAGTGCATCGCTCAAAGGTCAGATTACTACACATAAACCACCCCAGTCATTTTGATTTGATATAGTCTTTATTAGCCTAATCACCGCCACCCCATTGAAATGCTAGCGTGCATTAATTGATCTGTCAGGTAGAACTGCAGCAATATTAACCATAGATGTATTCACTAACCTGCAGAACAGTGGATTCCTTTTAAAAGCCCCAACGGGCTGATAATTAGCTTGTCACCCTCGTAGTGTCCCATTGTGTTCATTTGCTTGTTACGCTTCAGTGAATCCAGATCATGTAATCCTGTTGGCTGCTGCAGCTCTGCTGAGATGAGGCTTGCTCCTCTAAAACTAACTAGACACTTGCATGTCATCTGTTCTGCTCCTACCTCGCGTGTATTTGCACATGTTGGGATGTGTATTCCAAGGCACACTGGTCTGTGTCAGCAAAAAGCAAAGAGACGTACTTTGTTTCTCTGTCTGCGATCTCAAACTGCAATTTCCATGATTCTTTCACAAGATTGTAGTAGAACAGCGTAGGCAGAGCAGATATTCCTCTGAAATATCAATCTGGAAGGCGAGAGAGTTGAACCGAGCAGAAGGGAGCAGGCATACGACGGCAGCTGAGGGCCTGTGATGATATGTTGGTTCTCCCCTTTGACAGCCCCTCTGAGTGTTTGTTTTCACTCTCAATCTTTTAGCAAGGAGGCTGACCGAGACATCTGTCATTCACATCTTTGCAAAGCTCACTGATGCAGGCCAATGAAACACACTGTTGGAGAGCAGAATGCCTCAGTACTCATCCTAATGAAGATTATTACAACCTGAGATTGAGTTTCACGTTGTGGGTTTCCTATCTTAACTGTGACATTGCTTTCATCGTGTACGTTTTGCTTTGTTTTCTGGGCAACCCCTTGTTCTTCAATTAGTACGTGTGTGAGCTGGAGGCCTGTAGAATCCAGCTGAAGGTTAGCGACACAGCCAGATGTGGTTAAAGGACACGTTTGAATCCTCGAATCGGAGTCGTCCTTGTAAACAAAGGGGGGAAGTGCTCCTGTAGCGCTCCGCTGGCTGGCTTCCTGCCTCTACTTTAACTCAGATAAGAATACTGTGGCTGTTACTTCTCAGTAAGTGAGATTGATGATTTCTATTTATGCTACAACATGTCAACAATGCCAAGAGATACTGTCTGCTGTCCACCTCCTCTGACACCTCAGTGCTGAGGTTATGTGAAAACAACCCAGCGTGGAACTGCGTCCTCATGAAAAAGCAACGTTGCGATGTTACATATGTTCTGTGTTCCCGCGGGGAATGATTTGGACTGAACAAAATATATCTCCATAAATGCGATCTGTGATAGATTCCCTTTGTTTACTGAACGTTGCCAACTGGGTGACTGATGAGAACTGAAGCAGGAACAGTTTTGACAAAGCACGTTTTACCAAGTTTTATTTGTACGTCCTGAATTTTCTCCTCTCCACTTCTTACCAAAGCCACCCGTGTGCCATACTTTGACACTCATTTCCCCTTCAGTATTTCTCATTCCATTCCATTCATGAATATTTATATGCTCCTGTCAAAAAATCCCCTGAAATGTGGCACAGGAAGGCTGATTCACCCCCTCACATGACCACAGCTGGCACAGATGGATTCATGAACAAGGCCTACAAGCAGAGGCACAGGGAGAACTAATTGCCTCCCCGAAGGAGGTTAGGTTTTCCATCCTGTTTGTCCATTTATCTTTCTTCCTGTGAGCAGCCTAATGCAAAAACGACTTATTAGACTTTTATTAAAAAGATGTCAGTTGCATTCTGGAGGTGATCCTGATCTGCGTGTGGATTTAATCTGTTCCCATGTATACATATGACCTTTGCTTTGTAAACAGGGAACACAAATATGACACAAAGGCCGTTTCTTTTAGGTGTGACACACTCACATTATGTCTTTATCGGAGTTGAGACTTAAGGGACGATTTTCTAACAGTTGGGTTCAGTGCTTGAAGCAAACAAGTGGGTTTTCACTGAACTTCATCCATTTTCTACCGCATCCTAATTATGCCTCATGCTATATTTGACCCTGAATAAAACAGAAACACACGTGTGGTTAATGTTTCTTTTATGATTCAAATCAGTTTACCTACATCCCAACATTATATGGCTGCATTGCTCATCAAGTCCAATCATGCATCACACGCAGCTGTCTAATTGATTTTCACACAATGAGCTCATCTGTTATTTGATTATGCAAATACAGTCACAATCATTCATTAAGCTCCTGCCAACGGGTTTCTCTGCAGAATGGATGAAAAACCCCCCAAAAGTAAATAGTTGTCTTGAGGCAAATGTAATTGGATTATCAGCAAAGTCTTTTATCATTCTCATCACACGTGACTTTTCAATTTCCATCTATCAAATAAATGTGACTGTAGGTCTTAAGGTCACCCAGGTGATGGACTCATGCCTTGACGGGAGAGAAAAAAAAAAAAAAAAAAAAGCACACTTTAAATGTGACTCAGTAAGATTCACATGATAGAAAGCAGTATTCTCAAAAACCTTTCTACTGAAACAAATCATTTCTATTTTCTGTTCACTGGCTTGTCATGCAGAAAACTACTTTGAAATTGATAGCGTCTTCCTTGTAAACAATCCTAGCGTAAAAATGAGTCATCTTCTCAGCCTCAGTGGGTTTCATGCTTCATTGTATTTTCATGTTAGCGCTTCTGTCAGATTCAAACACAAGATCAGTGTTGAGGGAAGGAAGTTCATGGCTGTTCAGACTGTGATAGGACCTGGGGGGCTTTGGATGTCTGAATTCAGCTTCACTGCCAGTCAAGAATCTCTTTGAGGGTTCATGTTTATTCACTCAGAAAACTGAGACTGTCTTCTCATGTGGTCAGTGTGGTCATTTGTCCGGGGGACAAAGAACAAAGATATCCAGTGCTATATCTTCATTTAATGTCTTTATTTCTCAAATCACCTTTATTCAAATACATTATAGGAGATCTGTCTCACTCCTACAGTATGTTCGTGATTCTTTCCCCCTCACATCCCTGTAGGACTTCACTAATTCAACTTTATGACACAGATTTAGCAGATCCACCACCACCATCTTGGCTCCTAATTCTACACTCAGCTCGAGAATGAGGAGCAAGTTGTCTGTCAGCCATTTGGACAACAAGTCGTCCATCGTGTTATCACGCTGGCACCGCATGTCATGAGTAACACGCAAACAGGCTGGTGTGGTAGTGAAAGAACACTATGGTATTGTTGTATTCCACACTTACAGCCTTAAACATTGATCGTTAACTGATGTTACTGGCATCTTGCTGATGGACACAAGGGAAGCAGGTTCTCTTCTCACCAGGATCAGGACTTTGCCATGTATCTCAAACACCTGGGAACTTTGTGTTACTGTGTGGTTACTCTAACTGTGAGTACAACGTTCCCCCACAAACACCTTCAGTATGTCAGTTTTCTGAATTGAGTCCTGTGTGTTGCTGCAATTAAGGTAATTAACCAGATGAAGGTTTTTCTTCTGGCGCATACATGATGGTTTGTTACTGATTTGAAATCCACACGGGGTAGTTGTTATGACACACACTCTCTTAATCTTCAGGCAGTGATTAGGACGGTGAAGACATTTGCACTCTAATTAACATCTTCATGAATTCCTCTGTGACACTTTTTTTTCTTTTCATGCTTTTAATTGGCTTCTTTCCAGGAGCGAACGATAGCGGTGTCAGACATATGTGGATATGATATCAGTTAAGATATCAGAAAACATCTGTAATAGACAAGAGATAACACGATTACTCACCTTTTGTGACTCATTTGTCTTTGATCTCTCACAGATCAGTCAGATGCTCGGAAACGAGATGAAGTTTGCAGTACGAGAGCCCATTGGGCTGAGGTGAGCATTAGCGTCCTTAATTACTGAAGAAGAAGAAAAAAAATCCAGGAAAGGAGAAAAATCTTGTCAATCTGTCGAAATCAATGTACAATGTGTGTTCATGTGTAGGGTGTGGCTGTTCATCTCAGCAGTGGGCTTCACAGTTATGGCCGTCATGGTAAGTCCTGCTTGTTGCTGACTGAAATCCTTGATGCGTTATCACAGAGGTTGTTCATTGTTAAAATGTACCCTTTAAAGCCACACACAACAATCCTTATATGGTAGTTTAGCTGGTTCCATGAAGCTGGAGAAACAGTCACATGTTTGTCAGCCAAACTTCTTCAGCGTTCAGCACTTGGGCAGTGCCTTCTTCGACTTCGGGGCCGTTCGTGGAGGACAACAGGCTGCTGTACTGACATAATGAAGTTGTGTCGTTTCCCTCCACAGGCCCTGGTGTTTCCCAACCAGCTATATGAGGTGGTTTTTGAGGAGGAGCTCGCCACAACCAGCCTCTCTGTGCGCCTCTACGGAGGGGCTCTGCTAAGTGAGTCCAATGTCTAGATACAAGACGCACAAACGGAGAGCTGTGAGCTTCCTCCTGCGTAATTCGTCCACGTTGAACATCCTGCAGCCATGCATGAAAAGAGGACACTACTGCAGTTTGAATGCCAAAGTTCACATTGATTTGTCCATGTTCAGGATACACGCTAGTTTTCATGGTGTCAAGTAGCAATAGCATCACATCATTTAGGAAGACATTAGACATTAGACATTACTTTTGGGTACAAACAGGCAGTTCACTGTGTCACATGGCTTTTCTCCAAACGGTGGGGGTGAACATGGTGTGTACATTAGGAAGAAGAGGCAGCAGATCAGTCTGAAGAGTTCGAGGTCCCTCGTTCAGGGTTGTTCCTTGTTTTTGCTCTCATGCCACATTATCAGCAGGGAAAGCTCGACACTCATAAACGTGCTGGTAACTCTGGTGCTTTGCCTCCCCCCCCTTACAGAGACATTACGTTGCCGATGCGAGCCATCGTTTTAATGGTTTTAGTTTAAGACAGCTGCCAGGCGGATCTGTGAGTCAGTCACACTGTGATGATTATAGGACTTGTGATGGCCAGCTGACGCACAGAGGCAGGTAGTTGTTACTTGATGGGAAAGTAATGAAAGGAACACTAGCAAAAGCAATTATGGTGAGAGCGCAGGGTCGGCCCATATTATTTACCATAGATCATTTTGACATTCATAGAATTATTTCTATAGCCACGATTCTATCCCAAATGAGGTCTGCACATATGGCACTGCAAACCCCACAGATACTGAGTTCACAAAGATATAATGTGATATATCACCAAAGTAAGTATATGGAAAATAAAATAACGGTAGAAAATAGACTTCCTGCATTGAACTGTCAATCCTCCTTATCGATCTTCAGCCTGTCAGGTTAGCGATTCTTTTTCTTTTTCCACAACACATCTCATCGCTTCTAGATGAACAAAAAGACGACACACTGTAATTTATTGCAGCACTCTGACCAGTCAAAAATAACCTTCTACTTAATGGAAGAAATATTGAATTTCCAGAGGAGAGATTGGGCCTGATGCTTTGGCTGAATGAAGATGGGCTTCTCTCTTTGCTGAATGTCAACAGGGCTTTGGGGATTAGTGGAAATAAGATGATGTCTTACAAGAAAAGGAGCGGTAAAGAGGTTGAAGAATGGGGTCTTATCTGTCCAGCAGAACCTGGCAGGGAAACGATCACAAGCCCTCCCACGCGTCCCCTGCTTGTTTCCGTAGCCTCACTGGCGTACGGGGGACAGGATGGGAATGAAATACAGGAAAACTAACTGGAAGAATGAGAGGGAGTGGATTGATGGGGCACAAGCTTTTACCGCAATCAATGAGTCAGATCATTCAGACGAATCAATCGGTCATTTAACGGCACGTACGTGGCATCATAGCAAAAAACTGCAGCTCTGCTTCTAAAGCCCATGAATGTGTAGGTAGCATCCATCCTGAGCTGCTGAGCCTTTTTCCTTTTCATCCCATGGTGCTGAACATATAATTTGCCCTTTATCACACCGTTCCACAGGCCTGGCCCTCATCATGTGGAATGGACTCTACACAGCAGAGAAGATTGTCATCCAGTGGACTCTGCTCAGTGAAGCCTGCTACTTTGCTATCCAATCTCTAGGTAATTAAAATCTGCTGTCATGTTTCTTCCTTCCCACTTCCATCTCTTTGTATGCAGTAGTTCGCACATGTATGAGTTGAAACTGCCCCCTGGTGTTCAGTGTGTAGAATGACAGCCTCGCAGCATGTGACGGGCTCACCGCTATCCACGTCATCCTGAAATCCCACATTTATCACTACTTTTACATATAATTCATCTTGCATACTATAAATACTTGCATACTTGTACATGTATTTAAATCAAGTGAATGTATGCAACAATCACAAAGATTTCAACTAAAACTCAAGAGATTCCATCTGCAACGGTCACCTAAGAGACATAAGACCTACCTGGAATCTGTGTCCCCCCTGAAAAATCAGCTTGGAGGAAATAAAAATACCAGCATGTACATTTAAACAAACAAGGAGCCACAGTGGTAATAACAAGGTGGAGTGAAAACCAGTTTATGACATTTGCTGACGATGAAAAGGATCCTAAACGTTCCTCTGTGCTTTCAGTGACGTCCATCACTTTAGTGGAGATCGGTATCCTGCCCAATGCCGCCATACTGCTACTTCTCAGCCGAGTGCTCTTCCTCGTGGTCACCATGGCGTACTACTACCACCTGGGCCGCAAACCAAAGAAGATCTGAGCTGACTGCACGCTACTTGAGGGAGGGGACAGCTGAGTACACATCACCAGTGTGGGGTCTGAAGGTTTGGATGATCATTTGATTGGCGCTTGGACCGTCGCTTTTCCAGTGGATGCACCCTGCTCCTTCCGTGGGACCTAGTCTATTGTAACCCCCAGTATTCAACAAACAAACACATTCCAGACTCGGTGACAAGAACTAGAAACCTTATAGAATAATGAATTAGTCCTTCACTGGGCTTTGACGACCCCCTTTCAGGCAGACCCCCTTCTTTGAGCAGTTGCGGGTGCTGCTGCTGTTCTAAAGCTGGCGTCTGTGGTGTATTATATTCTTGTGTCATCTCGTTTCATGATCTGATATGTGCAGCACCAAGAAGGTGATTCAAAACTCGGCATCTATTGTTCATGTACGAATTTGTAGACTGAGAACTTGCTGTCCATCTGTTTTGAATGTTGTTACTGCTTCTTAATGGACCAAGAGTTTGTGCTATAATCGTTTTTCAGTGATGTTCAGTCAAGATGAATGTGTACTGAAGTGAGACCTGAGTATCTGCATCAAAAGATCATCGATTTACACTGAACACAATTCAGGTGCAGACAGAAAAAAAATGGATGAGATAAGACTACTCTTCTTTACTGCTACTGCTGCTGACAACTTCCCTCAGTGCAATTGAGAAGGTTTGGCTTCAGGTTTTCATCAGTCATGCCTGTCACATGTCACATCAGACTACCCAACAGGAGAACAGTCAGGAACAAAGTGAACTTTATATTCCGTTAAGTACAACTGTCAAGTCTACCAAAGTGGAAAAGGAATTGTTTTGTACAAGTTATTTATGCTTCTGTGATGAATACAAA
>JBBMJM010021236.1:0-10128 GCA_037832705.1 Centriscus cristatus
CAATACTATATGTCTGAAGATTCATACTGGTCATTTGTTGCTCTGAAGCTCGAAGGCTTAATTTCTGTTGATTTTCCAGTAAAATACACAATTCTGTGTCACATCATTCTTTTAAAATGCAAATTGAATGGTGGTGGTTTTAGTAATAAAAACACATTTATGTGGAGAAATTTGGTGTTTATTCCACTGCATTGTGCAATAAAATCGAAGTTTGATGTCATCATTCATGAAAATTATACAGGATTAAAATAACGTCCGTAGTACAGAGGACAGGAAAATAAATACAACACATCAAGTATTTACAAATAAACTAGAATATAAAATCAATATTTAAATACACCAAATGCCCGTCAAACATTGTAGACGGACATACCAACGCGACATGATTTGCTTATTTCGTATTTGCCTCATCAGTTCATTTTAAGTCCTTTCCATTAACTCTCGACGCCATATTTGTCAAAGTGTCTCAAGATGACGCCCAGCTCCAGCTCCACCGTCCCCATCGCTTCCGTGTTCAGTCTGTATCTGTCCGCACCGCTGTAAATGAGATCCGGGCTGCGGAGCTGGGGTCCACCGCCGACGAACATTTGCGCCAACTGTTCTTGCCAAGTTCCGAGTGGCCTCCAAGTCACACAGCTTATTCGATGGTGCCCTGGGCTGGACGGGACATGGCAGTAGCCGTACCCGTAGAGCGAGCAGCGGCCGAAAGAGTCCTGGTGCCACACTTGAAAGTGCAGCTTCGGCCAGCCTTGAAGTCCCTTGGTCGCATAATGCAGATCAATCGGATGACTCCAGTACGCCATTTCTCCTGTTTGAGGGATATCCACCTGGGTCTGACCCTCTTTCAAACCAGAGAGAAGACGCCATGCTCCTCCCGTGTGAACTCCCCATTTGCAAAACAGGCTGGTTTGAGGGAAACCACTTCCCCCAACGATCTGACCTATAATATGTAGCTCAGCCATGTCACTAAAATACTTTTACACGTGAATTTGTTTAGTCCTCGTGCGGCTTTACAGCTTTTCACGACGAGCTACACGGCTCACGTCTCCTTGGCAACCCACCTTGTTGATTTTGGTGGAGGTTTATTTCACCCCGATACAGGCCTGATAGGGATAGTTTTATGTGGGACTACCAGCAGGTACTTTGTGCCAATGGTTTAACACGATATAGAGCATAGTCGTGCACAGTTCGTGTTATATGAGTTGACCGATTGTAATGGATTACTTTGTTGCGCGAAGCAGGCTTTTGGAATGCTTGCCTAGTAGACGGCGGTCAGGGTAAAATGTTTAGTAAATCACAGCGAAACAGCGCTACGTGCGACCACTTCTTCGAATTACATCCAATATTTGGTTCACACGTTACTGTTTTTTATTTGTATGTATTACATGTAGTTTGAAATAGAATATGACGTTATCACATATGTTGGACTTGTTTGCCAATTGAATTTTGATGTTTACCTACCTTTACCTTTTACCTAAATAGCATAGTATGCTTTAGAATTGTTTTTTCTCATAAGAGTAGAACGTGGTTTTGCGTTTATTGCCAGGGCACTATATGGCGCATACCACATATCCCTATTTGACAGATGTTTTGGGTTTTTGTTTGTGCGCACACACACAAAATAATTTCTTATTTAGTGATGACAAATTGACAAATTCACTAACTGTGTCTGCTGTAATCTCCCTCTGTGTCTCTGCCTATCTCCATATAGTGTGATCCGACCTTGGAGAGAAACTTTAAGGGCCACAGGGACTCTGTGACCAGTGTGGACTTTAGTTGCAGTATGAAGCAGATTGGTAACTTCCATTACTTCTCAACGTGTCTGCATCGACAGTACATGCACATTTTCCTGCTGCTTGCTGTTGTCTACTGTTGGTTTACTTTATTTTCCATATATTATCTGTGCTAACCTTACTTACCTATGCGTTGTCCCCTCCCAGTCACAGGCTCCATGGACTCTTGCGTAATGATTTGGAACATGAAACCTCAGATGCGATCGTATCGCTTTGATGGACATAAAGACGCTGTCATCTGTGTCCACTTTTCTCCCTCTGGCCATTTGGTGGCCTCCTGCTCCAGAGACAAGACTGTACGCCTTTGGGTGCCCAGCATGTATGTTGTTGTTGTTTTTTAACACAACTTTCACAAAAATCATCTTTCATTTTAATAGCAATCCATCAGTTTTTGTGTATGTGACAGATGGAAATTCATCTTTTAGTTCATTGATGGCTTAGGATGCAAGTAGACTTCCACAAGATGTGTTACTGTACAAAATGCATTCATGTTGTCATTGTGAAGTTGTGTCCACTGATATAATTAGCAGGTGATTATAAATCAAATTGTCATAAATTCTTATTTTTTAGGTAAGAACAATGACATTTTTATGTAGTATTCTGAAAAGGGGGTTGATTAAAAAACATTTGAGAATCGGGATGCTGACTCATAAAGCAAAAGAAACAGACAGCGTAATTAAAAGATGTTTGTACTTATTTGTGTGTCTTCACAGCAAGGCTGAGTCAACAGTATTCAAAGCCCACACCGCTACTGTGCGAAGTGTTAACTTTGCTGGTGACGGACAGACTCTGGTCACAGCCTCCGATGACAAGACGATTAAAGTGTGGACCGTCCACAGGCAAAAGTTCCTATTCTCTCTCAATCAGCACATCAACTGGGTCCGCTGTGCAAAGTACGAGACACAAACATACTTCTAAACATACAGTGTTTACATCATATACTTTTGGCAGTTGGATATCAGTTGCTGTTTGTTGTATTTATGTACTTATGCATTTAGCAACTATAATTCATCCATATCATTAAAATGGAAGGAGGGAGAAATATTTTATGAAATGTTTCTGATTTTGAATATCCTGTGTGTTTCTTACAGGTTTTCTCCAGATGATCGTTTGATTGTGTCCTCCAGTGATGATAAAACTATCAAACTCTGGGACAAGAACAGCAGAGAGTGTATTCATTCTTTCTGTGAACATGCTGGGTGAGCACTGAAGACCAGTGGACTAGCTGGAATTGTGGACAAACAGTTCCATTTTGTTTTGTGAATATGGTTGAAGAAGGCCACACTTACCATGTTGTTTGTGTCTCAAGCTATGCAAATCATGTGGATTTCCACCCCAGTGGAACATGCATTGCAGCAGCCAGTACTGACAACTCAGTCAAAGTGTGGGACATCAGAACCCACAAGATGCTACAACACTACCAAGGTAAAGATCAAGGTGTTTTGGATTCATGTTTGTTTACCATATGGAGCAAAGCTCGAATACCAAATTTCAAAGCTCTAACATTGGGGAAAACATTTTTTGCTTCCTTTTTTGTCTTTATCCCACTGAAAGGGGGCCCATTGCAACGAGAGTTCAAAAATGCTAAAGCAGTTCTTGAGAAACCTAGCTACGTTTCAACACTAAGATGTCTACATTGTAGAATTACTGAAAGAGCAATGGGTTAATGTGTTATGCATATACATATGCGAGTACAAGTTTTAATCTGGGGAGGATATTATGTTTAGCTGTCAGTTGTCAGATTTTACTTTCCTATATGAACTCGATTGAGCTGAATGCTGTCCTTTGTACATTTCTGTATCTCACAATATACAGTATGTCATGACATCACGGAGCCAGCAGAGGGAGCATGTCACTTTCGAATATCTGGTGTCCTCAGTTAACCTGGTGCAAAAGCCATAAATCACATGGCAAAATACGATTGTTAAAGGCTACCATACAATGCTGATGCATTAAGAGTGTTTTTTATAGTATTTTTTTTTATTACATTCCAACTAATATTTCTAAAAGGTGTATTTGTGTTTTGGGAAAGTTGCAACAGTATCACTTCAGCAGGCTCGTCTACAGTTTTTCATTATCAATGTGTGTCAGCTCTCACTCTCTCGTAAACTTGTCTTGTAGTCCACAGTGGTGTGGTGAACAGCTTATCGTTCCATCCGGCCGGGAATTTTCTCCTCACTGCATCCAGCGATTCCACAGTGAAGATACTGGACCTTGTAGAGGGCAAACTACTTTATACACTACATGGACATCAGGTAGACAGACAGAAACACAATACACATGATAGTATGTCATTGGGCTTCAGGCCGCTGTGATAACTCCCTACATTTTGTCAGTTTGTTGATGTGGACGGTATGCGTGAGTGTGTTTGCCATGTTCAGTTCTATGAAGTGTGCATGTGCTCTCGTACAATGACTTTTTTGTACACGGCGTATTTTAGTACTTGCCAGGCGAGCGGCCCACTCACTGTGACTCATCGTAGGGTTGTTGGAAGGAAACAGAACTGCAGTTCTGCCTCCATTCCTCTGGATCATCTCCTCCTCCTCCCGTCTTCCTTCTCTTTGTTTCTGTGCCATTGTTTTGTCTGACTTTACACTCCTTTCTGTGGGTTTTTTATTAACTCTCAGGCCGTCGTTAGGGTGGTGTGATTCTCACCCTTGACCATTGTGTTCCTCAACCCTTTCTCTCACATGTGACATACTCACACTTTGCACAAACAAACTATTTGGCCGGACAACTGACTGACTGTGTCTGTTTATTTTAACAACTGATGAACTGGCTCGCTGGCTAGTTGCTGAGATGAGTGGCTTTCCAACCATATGGGGTCTCCCTGTTTATCCCTCTGCACACGTCTCTCATTCTGTCTGCTTATTTTCTATGTTCTCTCCATTTACTTGCCAGCACTCCTCTCTTTGTTCAGATCAAAATGTCCTTTCCATTTCTTTCTTCACACCTCCAAATTTGTTATCCTGCACTCTGTAAACGTTCCTCTTCCTCCGTTTGGCTCCTTGTTGATGCTATCAATCTGTTGGCGCTGGGAGCACTCTGGGTGCTAATTGTCTCTCCTGTCACATAACTAGGGATATGGCAAGGTCTCCTATCTGCTCAGTGTGGGCATATGTGAATGTTTACTGGTTTCACTCTTTGAAACCTTTGTTCTTGCATTAGATATGAATAGAGAAAAACTCTTGGTGAGATGGTGGTCTTATTTGACACTTAAATACAAGCCCACATATGCTAATTAACTCTTTAAAAAATTGGCATGAGAAAAGTGGATTGACAACGTAGTAACATGTGAGAGGGAGAGACGGTTCGTTTTGTTGCGAACTTCAGGTCTTTACTCTGGAAAACTTTACGGAATAAATATTGTTCATGGCAACCCTTCAATGTTAGATCATAAATAATCAGGTTGTCCGCCAGGACAATCATTGACATTGTGTATATCATAAGACATACTACTGGATGCAGTGGAAGAGTGATGGACAGTACAGCTCATAAGGATCTTAAAGATGGACCCAGCACTGCCTCGATAGGAAGTGTGAGTCATATTCCACGCCAAACATCAAGGACTTGGAGGCGGACAGACAGCAGCCTCCTATGCCTCCTGTCACTCAGAGGAGGTTAAAGGGAGAACGCCAATGCAGATGTTTAACAGACTGACACCAGTCCGCTTGTACGTCTGTGTTTTGTCTCATGAAGAGGTGTGTGTGTGTGTGTGTGTGTGTGTGTGTGTGTATCCTCACCACTATTACACATAGTATGGATGCTCCTCCCTTTGCAGATACTAGATAAATGTAAATTCAGACTTGTTTTTTAGGGTTAAGGTTCCGGCTGAGGCAAGGCAACGGACAGGCCATTTGGCGTTAGGTTAAGTGGCAAGGAAAGCAGTCCTTCAATGTCCTCGCTAGCATAGCTAGAGAAATGTGTGTGTTTGTGTGTGTCTAGCCATGGTAAGTGCCAGCCTGGCAGCAGGCATTAGTCAGAGCAGAGACAGAACATGCTGTCTGTCAGGCTGACACGTTGCCATAGAGACACTGTCTGCTTCTCTCAGGTGCTTCTGGGAAACCATTCCTCACCCAAACCAGTCTGTCTGGGTGCCTGCAACTGGACAGAGCTTCTTTCTTCCTCCCAGCAGCCTCCCTTTCTTTTCCATTCTTTTGTATATTTTCTCCTCCATCGTCTCTCTCAACACAGTCAGAGGGCTCTGTCTGTAATTGACCCCATTTTTCAATTATGAGTTGGAGAAAAGAGCAAACCAGGAGGCCTTTTTTTTTTTTTGAAACTCAAATTGTCTCTGTGCTCCAGGCTTATTTCTTTTTTTTCCCTGTCAATCGGTCTCCGTCTTTCTCTTTCTGCACATTGTTCTTCTCTGTCTGTCTGTCTTGTCCTCTCTCTCATTGTCATGTCACTCTCACACAAACGTACATACCTACCTGACATCGAAGGTGATATGGACCAGTGGTTTACTATCAGCCCACCTGTGTTCCCTTTGTTTTCAGTCGCAGTCTCCCCTAATAAGCAGTAATACATTCCAAACACATGTCATGTCATGGAAATGTACATTTTGAAGTATGCATAGTTCCATGTACATGTCCATGTTCCCTGTGTTGTAGCTATATTCTATATTTTCATTTTCTGGAATTATACATATAAATGATGTAAAGTCCCTGAGAGTGATGATTAATATAAATGAATGAATGAGTGAATGAATGAATGTCACTGACCTTACACTGTCCTGTCAAAATCATTTCAAAAGTCCTGTAGTCACATACAAATTTTGTGCAGCATGAATTTCTGTGTGCCAGTCATGAAGGTGTGTGGCAGAGGAGAACATTCCCAAACAAACACCTGCTCACTGTGCTTTTTCCTTCAGCTCTACATTATGTTCCCTTTTATAGAGTGTCTTTGCCCTCATTATGAACATAATGCAGGTGCTTTTAAGACACATTAAGATATGACCATCTCTGTTTCACCTCAGGGTCGAGTAAACTGTGTGGCCTTTTCCAGGACAGGAAATTACTTTGCATCTGGAGGCGCTGATGAACAGGTGATGACTAAAATGAAATGTGATGTAGCCCATCATTAATTACTGGTGTATGGGTCATAGAACATGCCTTTTTAAAGCACTAAAGCATATTTTCTTTCTTTTGTTGATGTTTTCTGACCATGAACATGCACTTTTGGAATAACAGCTTTGTTACATCTAGGTGATGGTGTGGAAAAGCAACTTTGATGAGTGTGGTGTGCAACGCTCCATTACTTCCAGTCTACAGGAGCCACCAGACAGCTCAGCAGCTCACCCTCCATTTAACTCACAGCCATCTGTGCTCTGCGACCAGGTTAGTTCAGACAACAGGAGACCAACTGCAATTTAGGTCCATCAGTTTGCTCTCTGCACCTCTACACACGTCAAACACACGGCGGTCACAGGTCTTTGTTCCTGCCACAAAACGCTCAGTTTGTCTCTCAGTTTATAGAGGTTGTTCTGTTGCTTTGTAGCAGCAGACAGACCTGCCTCAGGTGGTACATGTTTGGGCTGACATTTTAAAGGGAATAAACTACAAAGTGGTGACTTTGTTATTCTTGGCTCATGAAAAATGTCAATGCAGTGTTAAAAACAGAGGCACCTGTCTTGTCTCATAGCTGGGCTACATGATTTATATATCGAAATGTGCATGAGTAGTGACACAAAAAACACACGCTTCCTCAGAAACGCATACATGCACAGTTGCCCCTTTATTTCCGCTGAGTTCCTTCATGCATATCTGTCCTTTCAAGTCTATATTTGGCCCAAAGCTACATCCCTCATGCATGGTAAAAAAAAAGAACCTACCGGTACTTAGTCCTGCATCTCTACTTTGATATATATTCCTTTCCCTGCGTCTGACCTCATGAATAGATTTGAATATGCATGTGTGCTCATATGAAGACATCCTCTAATGCAAAAACAGCAGCGCTGCAATAGAGGTGTTTGTCTTGCTTGCGGGGTGGTAGATTCTCTTTGAAGGAACATCAGTCAGGTTTGTCCAGAAATTAGCCTGACTTGTTGTGGTGAGTAATACAGTTAGTTACAGTTAGCATCAAATCTCTTTAATGTAATCCGACAAGCTGAACACGCGAGAGAGCAAATCTCTGCCAAACATCAATAATAATAATAAATGTAATTTGTATTGCACCTTTCATGCAAACACACAGCTCAAAGTGCTTCACAACAAAATCTTTCCACAAATACCACACAACTGTTTTTAAAAAAAGAACCCGTAGCCAAAAGAAAAGCATGTTGATCAACAGTTGGGTAGTTGATTATATTATTGCTAATGCTTTGACCCTGGCTCAGTGGGACATCTCAGAGATGATCTTCTTTATCTCCAATAAATGCCATGGTCACTTGGTTTACAAACACTGAGATGGAAAACGTAGGTCTATTTAGTGGCGACATCTCGTCGGTTTTCAAGGCAGTTATCTAACACGACATCTTTCTCTGGTGTGTTTTTTTTTCATCTCTTGACTACAGAGAAAGTGTAGTTTGTGTGTTATTGGCTGTAGTAGGTCCAGCTCAATACAGCGAGTGGTGGTTGCAGAGGTTCACTCTTTCTGTTCTGTCATTATTAATACATGTCCTGCATTACGCTGTATCACACAGTGAATGAATGAATTCATGTCATGACTGCACTGACATCTTGCTAGTCCACATGGGATTGTTACTTTCTGCTGCCAAGATGAATATCAGAGAATGGTTTGAAACTGAAATGTCCCCAATGGTTGTGAAGGTTGTGAATGTTGCAAATGGTTCATAATGACGCTGGTGTGATATTCAGGAGGTAAGTTCTTAAACTGATGTCTGCATAACAGATGTGATATTCAGACTTAACATTAACTTTATTATAAGTCAGTTGCTGCCATTTGTCATTTCTTTCATCCTGTATTACGAATTGTCTGTGAGTGGTACCAGATAACCCGTTTCAAGCCCAGGCACCTGGAAGTGCCAGCTTCCTCGATTTTCCATTTCATGTATAATTAATCCATTCATAATTTATTATTAATGGTGGCTCTTTCATCTCTCATTCACTGCTGCAAGTCTCACACACGTGTCGCCTGAAGAACCCAGCAGGCAGAAATATGTCGCCAGCTCACTCCAATGCATCCATTCCCCTCACTTTTGGAACTGCTATTCCAATGCTTCATGATGCTAATGTTATAAAGTGACATTCAGAAAAGGAGAATAAAGTGAATTTGAAGGCCACAGCAAATGGCTCACTCTTGGATAGATCACTACTCAATATCCTAATATGTGAATTTCCCACAGAGATCAATAAAATATCTATGTCTGTCTGACTATGTATCATCTAACTAACTAATCCTGCAAAGTCTGACTGAATCGGTCTCACATCCTTCTCAGTTGCTTAGTAGCTGCTTGTTGGGTGGGTCAATTAAATTTCAATTTCAACATAAATCTGTGCCATGGGCAATGCTACTGTCTATAAAAGCGATGCCAGCTCACTCCGGGTTGTTATATGACACACTGATGAACTCTCCAAAACTGTTAAACTCTTCCACTTTGGGAAAATGTGAGCTTTATTAAATTCCATTAATCCACATTTAACAGAGTAGCATGATGTTAATATGGATTTAAAAAAAAAAAATAAAGATATGTAAAATCAATTACCGTACTTTCCATGAATCGAATGGATTCACTGGTTTCCGTCACAGAGGGGATGGACGTCACTGCCTAACGGTGCCTCTGCTTATAACTGACTTCACTGACGACAGTTGAACTGATAAGCCACCATTGCTTTGTTGTTCATGGCTGCTGCCTCTCAGACTCAAATTCCTGTCGAGTTCATCCACAGCCAGTAAGGTAAGCTGATTCTTGAATGTATTTGAATGGTAATTTGCCAGTGATGGACACAATAGCAGGAAAACACAGGCCTGTTTGTTTAACAGAATCAGCTTTAAAATGAGGCCTCTTCAGCTGAAGATTAAAAATGTGTGTGTGGTTCAGTCAGACCTGTCATTCGACGCAACGCAGCTGAGCAAATCGTTGCTGCCATTGTGGTGTGTGTGCAAATAGATGCATCGATGTGTGTGTGCATGTGCCAACCGTTGCTGACAGGCAGATCAACTCTCTCTGATCACATCCACCCTAATCCATCTCCCCTCCCCATCCTGTCTCCAGCTTCACATCTGGGTCTTTCTCCCACTCACGTGTGCTGGCAGACGAGCTGCACGCTCGCAGCAGGCTTTCCCTTCACAGCTCAACACACACACACACACACCACTGCTCTGCTCAGTTCAACTTCATAATGTGGATTGGAGGGGAGAGGAGGGGTCTCAC
>JBBMJM010021452.1:0-18841 GCA_037832705.1 Centriscus cristatus
ACACACACACACACACACACACACACACACACACACACACACACACACACACACACACACACACACACACACACAAAAGGTGACAGCTGGAATGTTGAACCTCATTGCGGATACAGTCTGTCACCATCATTATGGGATGGGATTTTAAATTATGTGTGTGAGAGAATAATGGAGAATAATAAGAGCTCTCCACAGCTCTGATGTAGGGCTCTTTATTAAACGCTCACAATTCACTGTTGGATGAAGACAAATTGGCCCCTTTCAGCCGGTGCCAGAACGTCAATTGCGTTGGACAATGTAACCTAGCGGGCCAGTGTACAGATATAAATAGGTGGAAAATGGGAATATGATTCATTGTTAGTCGTCTGTATTGGGTTATATTTCACTTATTCTAGGGAGGAAGGGCAGGTCACGGGTGGATTAGTCTGTAAAATGTCAATCTATCAAGAGCTGTGGAAAAAAGTAGCATTTCGAATAATACATCTGTATGAGGGTGATACATCATAAAACATATGTATTTCCTTGTGTCTCCTCCAGTCCACGAATGTTCTACCTGGGTCTCAGACTCTTCCACAAGACTCTCACTTTCAACAGCAATTCCAAATCTAAGTGTAAGGGTGTTGAAGCCCCCCGTCTTATTTAATGATTTTGATATTCACTGACTGAAAGAATAATATATTTGAAATCATCTAAAAAAATAACGCTCGGAGGAAATCCACCAGCAACTATTTCCTCAGTTAACTCTGAAGACACAACTCTACAAAAATGGCTGCGTGTCCAGTTTCTTCATGGGAACGAAAGTTTGATGCACGTCGACTGCAAATGACATTCATGTGTGAATAACAACAATAATGAGCGGATAGAAGCGGCATCACGAGTAACATAGTCACATGTCACTTTCCAGACTGTGTCTCAACCATTTTCCTTGCTGACATCTGACCGCCTCCGAAGCAGGAGGTGCAAGAGATTCAGATCTGCGGTGGGAAAGTAGAGGATTCTATGTGAGTGAGTGGAAATAAGATCAAGCAGTGAATAAAGGCGTCTGAAAGAAAATGTGGGCTACAAAAAGAGCTGATTTCATGTGAACCAAATGTATCACTGACTACGCTGAAGAAATGTTAAATAAATAGTTGCAAATGGGCTTGTCAGAAGCAAACGAGCCAGACAGAAACTGTGAAAAAAGTCCAATGTTTAGTCTAAGGAATCCCCAAATCACCATAAATTAACAGCCACATTTCAGGCAGATTTCCTGGAAGTTGGGTCACAAAATACATCTATAGGCTAATATTTTATTAGTCTATGATTAAACTACAATGGCCCTCGCCGGGCCTTCCATCTAAGACTGCACATGGTAAGAAACAAAACGCATATCGAGTGTCCAGTGAAATTGGAAACACCACATCTGACACTCTGTCCAGAGTTATGTCGGGTCAATACAGGGAAGATTAACACTCTTTTTCCTGAAAAGAAACCGCAGCTGAAATAATGTGAAATGATCCAAAGCCTCAAACAGTCACTAGCACTTTAACTGGTACAAGACAGTACCTTGAATTATAAGAAACATTCTCCCTGTATTTGCGGTAAGAGTACAGAGTGGGGGAAAACGATTGCCAAGTGGCGTCATCCCCTGCAGGAAGCATTCACAATCAGGCAGAAAAACATATTTGACTGTCAACAAATCACCAAGAAGGGTGGGTTTGTGTGTGTGAGTGGAGATGTTCCGTCAACTGGAACAGTAACGCTTGATTTTGTCTGATGTTTGTCAGAGCAGGTCTGTCCACCAGCTGTGTCCAAACAGCCCACACCCTCGGCTGAAGTTTGGGAGCTTTGGCTGGAGCTGTTTGGAGGGATGAGGGATAAGGGTTTTCAGCTAAGAGTCGACCAAAAGCTCCTGCCACTTTAAAATGACCTCTGCGTTTTCACGAATCAGCCAATCAATCCTTCCCGTGACACATCTGTCCCCTCCACACACTGCTTTCAAGTCCTAATCTGTGACAGTTGTAGCTTTCTATGATTTTAAATTCCACAGCTTAAGTCGTAAAGAGTCAGCTTTCTATTCTAAATTAAAATATGAAACTCAGTCTTGTTGAAATGGAAATGCACAAAGGCCATCATAACGCAGTGCAGATGGTGTGTGGTGATGGCAGTTCACCGAACTGTGATAAGGGACAATATCTATGGTAAGAAGGCTGGTCAGCCCCTGCACATCGTCTGCAGTTAAACAACAATAGATGAGTAAGAGAGCAACAATGACAAATTGGATGCCATCGGTGAATAATGGCAGTGATTTGTTAAGGACTGTCACAATGGACTGGTGTTCCCAAATGCACACACGTGAATGTGAATAGGAACATGGTGAACCTAAGTCACTGCCTTTAAATCGGCTCACCTGGTGCCTTCTGTTTCAATGTGGAAGCAAAGGGGCAATAACTGAATGTTTGTGGGTCTTACGTGTGATCTGTTGTGTCAGACATGTGCATTAGTTGTATTAATCCTTTTGCTCTGAGGTGTGTAAATATGGCTTTTCTTTTGGTGTAAACATGGAATTATCAAATGGATGGACGATCCCATAGCAAATATTTTCAACTGTCATGTCACTGCCACCGACACATCGAAACATTTACTTCGCTCAACATTCTGTGAAATTAGCTTGTTTCTTTTCCCTCAAGGCCACTTGATCTGTTGCAGTACAACTGATTAAACACAAACTGTGGATGTCTGTAATGGAATGAAAGTAACCTGTGTTGCCAGCTGTTGGAGCATAAGCACCAATTTGTGGAATGAAAACTTTGTATTTGTTTTGCCAGCCGGACTGATAACACCTGATAAACCCACCGGCTATAAATAAGATGTAACGTGAAAAAGAACTGTTGCTGTATATAATTTTTTTCCACATGATAATCACCTAATGTTAGTCTTTGCAAGAAAAAACAACATCTCTCTAAATGGTGAACTATTCCGGTAATAATCCTTCCATCGTTAGCAGCATCACACTTTTTCAAATAACTGGACATACCTGCACAGATATTTAGATTTGTCACAGGACCATGAGTTACAGACAAGTGCGGTCATACAATAGCTGAACTCAAACTGTGGCTTTGCCCTTTTACTATGTTTGACAGTAATCTTTCAACGTCTTTGTAAAATACATAAACACAGCAAGTTATAGCTCGGAAGGGGCAAAGCGAAGTCCAAATCCAATCTCTCCACACACTGGGATCTGGGGGTACAGTATTCATGGCTCTACGAAGACTCAGCTTGCCTTAACGCATGGAGACCATAACACACACTTAACTCTAGTCACATTCGGTGTTCCCCATCACCTTTCCTCCTGGCTCGTGATGTTGCAGCCAAAAAAATATTGAGTCATATGGTTTCACTTTGAGGAATATGCTTTCCTACATGTACTCTGCAAAGCTCATATTTCCATTCTTGTAGGTGTGGTCTTCTATTTAGGTCACAACAGAGCTCAGAGGACAGGAATTGCCTGTGTATCCATGTGAGGGAAGGATTTTAATGAACTGCTCAGTGATTGAAATGGGGCGTGTCAGCTTACTTTTTTATGAAGGCACGACTGTTAGTGCTTCGTTGTGGGAAGAAGAGGTACATGGCCACATAAATCATGCTAAAGGGAAACAGAGGAAGCTTCTATTGGCTCTCTGACCAAGAATCTGCAGGGAAACTCTATGCTTCAGTTCCACAGTCATCTTCTCTTCATTAGGTTATCATAAGCTGCATACCAAATAGTTTTTCATCTGTGTCAACCAGTATGTTCTCCAGCCAAAGCTCACACCCCAGGACAGCTTTCTCGGATGAATAAAGACAATGTTTTACGTCCTGTGGTCCCGTCATGCACTGTGGCACTGCAGCTCATCCAAGACGGCCCGAGCATCGCGATCAAGAGAAACAATTTGAGAGGGCCAAAGAGAGTGTACCATTTCATTAAATGAAAACTTGTATCCTCAGGGAGTTCGGTACAAGCGTTCACTTGAGTCGGGAGCCGGCAGAAGGTACGCCCCTGTCAGGTTCTCAGCGATGGAGGAGGGGGGAATTGAGGGCTTTCATGACTTCATCCTCTAAAGATGTTCCAGTTCCTCACGTGTCATCATCTGAGCATCACCTTGCTGGAATTTGTTCCAAACCACGAAACTATCTGCAGATGTTCACAAGAATGTTTAGATGATCTTATCATTTCTTACAAGGCAGCTCAAAAGAATTTGCTGTTCAGCATCGATTTGCTTATCTAAAGTAAAATACTTTAATGTGACTATAAAGATATTCGTTTCTGGGCTAAGTGAAACCTCAAGTTTCCTACACATGTAATCGCAAATGTCTACTGTCCACTTGGATAATTACTAAATGGGCTTGTAATAGTTTGAGTAAAATTAGCAGTGTGTGTGTGTGTGTGTGTGTGTCTGAGTTGAGAGTGTGGATTAGCCCTGGTCTCTGGCTCTCGTCAGCACATGCCGGACACGGCGCTTCATTCATCCCATGTTGTTTTCATTCCCCCCGCCTTCACTAAAAGCACAAAAAAATGTTTTCCCAAGTCTCAGCATTCCAGAAAAAAAGTGCTAGCGTTCACTTTTACACCCACCTGGACTGTGTTTTTTTATTTGATACCTGAGATTTTTCAATTATGTAGCACAGCGCAAAAATATGCACTTCTTCCACCAGATGAATTTCAATCATTTGGGCTTTAAGGACAGTAAACAAATTGTAGGTGAACACACATATCCTAATCCTTCATTTATCAGACACATCTACATACATGTTAAACATTAGTACAAATGTCCTGCTGAAAATAACCCTATGAACAAAAGGGCCTTGTTAGCACTGTAAACTACAACAGGAAATATCAAGGCCTGTAATTACACTGAGATACAGAAGGTAGGGAAGTGAGCTGGCATTCCTGATCAGAGTGCAGACCGGATGGAAGATAAGTGCACAATTATTTATTTGGAAACTCACCCTCAGTTTCATCCTTCAACAAACAGAGCTGGACTTAAAATAACAGTGTTCTCCTCATGGGTTCTGCATGTAAACCTCTTCTCAAGAACCCATGCCAAGCTAATAATAACACTTTTGATCCAAATGGCATTTTTTTATGTGTATGGACGGGGTAGTCAGCAGCAGCTGACGTGCTCTGGCACATCCTGAGTCTGGCCAGCAGATCTGCAGATGGTTGAGCTGAACGTGTTGTGTCATCTCACAGCTCTCTTACCGGAATCAGACTTGGCTGAACATCTGTCTGCAGCAAATATATCATCATTTATTTGCTGTCTGCAAATACATTTTGTTGTTTTTCTTTGTAATTGATCCTGAATTCAACCATGCCATATTTCATAGTTGTAAATGATCCATAATCACATGCTGTCTATTCTGTCTGTTATATTTATTATATTTCTTGGCATGAATGGATGTGTCGTAGAACTGGATGTTCAATTGGACATTTAATATTCAATGGTAAACCATGTGTGCAACATTAATGGCAGGAAGAACTTTAGCCTTCAGAGAGCCCCCTCCTCCGACAAGCAGCTCATTTCCACCCATTCATTCTACATTCGTTTTGTCTACTGTAATAAATTCACTGATCAGCAAAACTTGCTTCTGTCACTACTAGTCAAACAGAATCAGAGACAGTCCACTGCTGATATGATGGAGTTCTATACACACATTCTGAAAACGTCCCTATCTCACAACGTGTAAGAATCCTTCAACAGATTCCTGGACCCTGATGGTTTCAGAACACTACCAATGTTTAATCATCTGTTCAACTTCAACATGTCATTAAAATCCATTCTTAACTTTTTCTGTTGTTGTGCTAACAGACAGACAGATAAATGCTAGCAAAACCATAACCTCTGACCTCTGTATATATGCTCTATCTACCCCTTAAGAATGGGTTCATGCCATCCTTATATGAGATGGCATGAACGCACCAAACGATTTTGATCCAGATGGATCAAGAACTCGCCGCTCTGCCTCTAAATGGTGGTGTAGAGCCACTGTCAACTGGAGCCTCGGGCAATTCATTCCTAGTGTGAACACTATTTGGACCACCTCCAGGAAACATACACAGGAAATTTTAAATACTGACAATCTGTGATTGTTTAACATGGTTTCAGACAAACTTTAAGCACCTACAATCAAATTATGCTATATACTTTATATACATGAAGAGAGAGTTAAGCCCCATTACATATCTCTCTGCCAGGAGCATGCACAGTGGAAGAGTCACCCCTATGGCACCTCGGCTTACGCAGATGACCTCATACCAGAGAGATGTGCTGTACTGACGAGGAACTGAGATTCTAGCACCACACAGACAATCTTGGCCAGGGCAGTCGTTCAAAACAACGCTGCCTGTTTCGTTTCTCTCATTGATGGCGAAACTGTGGATGAACACTTCTAACATTGTACCAGCTGCAGGTTATGAGGAGCCATAGCCACGCTGAATTAGTTATGCTCGTGTCTAATCCCGTGTCTGTTTTTCATTTTCCTCCCCATGGCTGAGCCTGGTCACTCGTCCGCAGAGCAATGAAATTCAGTTTGAGGAACTAAAAACACTTCACTTGCAGGATCTTGATGTGATTCACAGCTCAGTTTCCAGCGGATATGTGCTGGCATACTTTTCTCCAGCGTATTAGCCTTTTAGGAGGAGGCCCTGCTGCTTTGTTGTGGTGGGAAGCAGCACTGCTATCCCAACAGAGATCTCTGTCACATGGATTTTGGGCCACAGGAAAGCCAACAAGAGGGGCTTTCACATGAAATCCCCTGAACTGGGTTGCTACTGTATCATCACACTTCCCCTATACCTCCCCCGGCGGAAACAGATTCTATCTTTCCTTATCATGAGGGTAACTTATCCCATATTTATTTAATTCCATCCTTTGAGTGTTTGCAGAGAAAACAGTGACTCACGTCATTACATCATCGAAAGAGAAACACTGTATGAAATGTCATGAAGCCGTTGACATTTTTCCTTCGTGGGCCAAGCTCAACAACACCTTGAGCACCATCACTAATACTAACAACAAAATCAGCACCAAGCAGAGAAAGACATTCCACTTTAACACAGAATGTTTTTCACAATATCTTGGCTTGATATGTTGGCTGGAAAAAAGTCAGTGGCTCACAATAAAGAAAACCAACATTACAACTGTACGGATTTGACTTAGAAGCTGAAGAACCTTCCTGGGCAGCTTTAATTAAATATAGTTTTGAATGAAGGCATTTTAGGTGAATTTCGGATACATGGCCGGAGATAAGGAAATATCCCTCCTGACGAGACCTCATCTAGAGCAGATTTGAGTTGGGAAGTTGAAATTAGGCTCAGGTTTCCGCATGTATTTACAAGAACAGATAAATGATTCCTATGCGGTATATAAGATTGAAGTTTGACTCACACGGACACAGAGGCCGATGTCTTGGCCCTTGAGGCGTCTGTCTGCTTCTCGGCCGGTCATGGAGGGTCTCCCCTCACAAACTACAAGGTTCAGCACTTAGTGAACTTTGTGCCTTGGGATCAAGGGTCAAGAGCCCAGGGCCAGGCCACAGCCTCCACAGCTGACAGTTATGTTTGAAGATCATATTCAGCGAGCTGATTTGTGAGGTTTACATTGAGCTTAGGCAGGATTGTCAAACAAACCTGTTTATGGCTTCAGTGTTTACCTGCCTGCTGCCTCTGAAAAAATGATTTACAACCCATTTTTTCCGAAAACTACACCACATATATTTAACAGCAACACCAGGCAGCTTCCTGTAAATAACTCACAGCAAAGCCAAAAATATGACTTACCTCAGTCTTCCATACAGTACAGTGAAGCTTTTAAACTATGCTATGGTAAAGAACTAATTATCGTTTAAAGACGGGCAGCAACAACAAAGTGGCCCGTTGCAAATCTTGTCAAGGCTTTTTGAAGAGTGCTCTCAGAACGCCGGCTGACCCCAGGGTAGAGAAAACATTCCATTTGGCCTTCATGACTCGCCAGTAATTACCCAGACTGCCCCTGGGCTTTACTCACTGGCTGCCTGGCTGATTTTACTAGCGAACAGACATACAAAGAAACATGCATGCATTTTCCTACAAGTTTACCCCACATTAATGAATCAAATGCATACACAAGGGGCTAGTAAACTTACCTTCATAAAACCGAGACTCAAAGAAGAGGGAGTCTTTGTAATGGAAAACAGCTTGGGGGTGTTTTAATAGATGTGTTCAATCCTTGTTGACTAACCATAATGTTGTACATGAGAAATTCAGCTACACAGCTACATCCAATCATTGAACGACAGCACTGGTTGCCGGTGTTTCTGCACAGTCTTGCATGTGTTCTTTGCGGTTTGTTGGCTGCTGAAACCTCCTGTCAGTTGCCTTTAGTGGTTACGGTATGCCAGCCTTGACACTGAATTGACGCAGTGAGGGTTTTTGGGCCCATGTGTCCAGACATACTAAACACACACAGGTCTGATTGTTCTGTGTCTGGCTCCACTCCCTCATTATCTGTATAAATGCCTGTTTGAGAGCTGTAGCTCAGTGGCCAAGCAAAGTTTCAACAATGCAGACAAACATGGCAGCCATGAGAATTGACCTTTGGGACATGAATGTGCCGTCTGCCCTCAGTGATTTGTTTAAGATGTTGACCCTGTTCTGATGGTCATTAAATGTGAAAGACTTATAATGAGAGCTCTCATGCCGACTAGTTAAGTCACTGCAATTGAAATGTGTTTTATTAGCATGAACATACAGCAGGGTGATTTACAATGTAAGGATAATCCCTTATAATCCCTTTTTGTGGTACCTGCTATATATTCACCAGCTAATTCACGCTCGGGATTGAGAAAGGGAGAAGAGGAAACATCTTGAAAGCATTTTTGAAAGACCAATCTCCAGTATAACAAAGTTATATTAGTTAATTAATATAGATGCTCCTCTGAAGAGGAAATTATAACAAACATGAAGGACACGTGAATGAGAAATAAAAGACACAAGAACTCTTTATTTTCTTTTAAATTTAGGTCATCTAAAGGACTGGATCGGTCAGATCAGCAGCCTAAATAGTAAATGAATGTACTGTTTGCTTGACTGATGTGAGTTTCCCTGAGAGCCAACACTGAAGAGTCTCAACTTCTAACCATACATCATACTTATCTGGCTGAGGCTGGACTGGAACGTGATAGAATTAAAATATAAAACCTTGGCAAAGTGAGCCAGTGGAAAATCCCCACAATCCTGTTACCTTAAGTGCCATTGGGCGTTTACTAATGAAGTGAGCATGTGTCAGCCTTTAAAATATGTTAAGTGGATCTGGAAGTGTGTAGCTGATAATGTCAAAAAAAAAAAAAAAATCAGTAGCAACTGAAGAAATCAAAGCACTGTGATTAGACATATTTGTTTGAAAGATTCTGCAATTCTCAAGTAATATAAACTTGATGGTCTTGTATATCTTCGGAACAACAGAGTGAAAACTGAATATGACAAAAACATAATATGACCCTAACCATAAGCTCCTGTCACAGTTCAGAAATGAGAAGCCTCCTAATTTTTAAAAGCAGATGAACAAGTAGCAACTTCCTGATACACTAATATGCATCGCAGCTGAAGTCACTTTCAAATTCAAATTAATTTTCTGCATGTTAATTTCCCATTTTTTGCATTTCAGGCAATTAAGAGCTGTACTTTCATTTTATGGACAAAGTATAAGTGCCCTGTTGACATTCTCTTGATTTGCATCTTCTCCAATGGATCATTGCAGAGCTTGGAATTGCGCTTGTATATGAAATGTTCTCTATAAATACACTTGCCGAGCTTTAAAGGGACTCAGGGAGGCTATCGTCTGAATGTAGGCACTGTTCGCACAAGGCCCTCTCTGAATATATATGTTTACACTACCAGTCACATGTCTAAATCTAAGCAGAGGGGGAAAACATGTCATATCACCTTTTTTTCCCCAAAAAAGATTAACCCTGAGATTCAGGTTAACTGCCTTCCAGCACAGGAAATTCCTGTTCCACATGCAAAGAGGGACTTTGTAGGTTCTGCTTTTGTCACCATATGAATTTGGATCTGTATGAGTATCTCAATCTTCTTGGTGCATAAATTCACTTAAAGATATTCCTGTGGTGCAAAGAAAATCTGCAGTTGTGTGCACCCAGAGTCTGTGTAAATAAAAGGGAAAGGGTTTGAAGGCCTCTCTCAAGGCTTTGCCTTCCCTGCTCAGGCCTTATAAGGAGTCTCGCCGATCAACAGAGCAGTTGCTGGGACATTTGATCCACAGAGACAAATGGATAGCACTTGCAGTGGAGACAGTGGGTAGAGGTCTGGGGGGGAGGGGCATCTATGAACTATCCCTATGATACTGTATATCTCCTTTATCTCCACAAGCGTTCCAGCAACTTCATTCCAGTGCTTGGAGTGGTGAGTGTATCTGGACACCACTGGACATTGTAAAAACATTATTGTGCATATTGAAATGCATTTGCATTTGTGTGAGGAGAAGGCTCAGGTCTAACAGACGTTATTTGACTGCAACATCTAAGATCAGCTTTCTCCTCCGGGCAAGTTGGTGATTCACTGAGGTCTGCAAAACACTGGGCTTTGAGGGGTGTTGCTGATTGCACTGGAACCTGTCACTTCAAATGGCAAAGGGGATGAATATGTTCATTCCCAAGACCTGTTGACAGCAGAACTGACTTCCAGGTCAGAATGGGTAGGGATCATCTACAGGGTCCAGACCTTTTGCGGTAACTGTGTGGAAAACAGCTGGTACTTGACTCTCCCTCCTCTGTCACTCACAGTGCTGAGCAAGAGCTGAGTCAACAACATCACACGTACACTCTCGTTACTGCCAACGACTATCCCAGACAGTTTACTGTTATCTTAAGCTTTGCCATCAATAGGATCTTTGACGGCCTTAGGACGATTGCAGGGTGACTGAAAGCTTACGTTTTCATGACATCTGCGAGCGATCCTCAGGTTTCTCTGTTGGTGGTATTTTCTTGGCCGAACATTGAACCTGAGAGAGTTGACGGGGAGATGTGCAATCATGCAGGCTCATGCGGGGTCTCAGGTGGCAAAATGAATGAAGAGAAGCGAGAAAACCCACCAACTCAAAGCTGGGCACGAGTAGCCACAGCCAACGGTATGATACAGCACACATACATACACATTAGACTGTGTCGATTCACTGCTGGACAGAAAATAAACCAGTGCATTGGAAGTATTTAGCTTATGACCTCACCTCACACTCTTATCAGCGAGTGTGTTTTGATGACTGATCACTCATTTTAGCCCCCGCAGGTTCCACATCACCAAGCCCAAGGGGGTAAATACCTGTGATGCAGAAACACTGTTTGGACATGGTGTTAAGTGAGAAACGGCACTGCGGTGCAGCTGTGTGGGTGTCAGGCCTGGGACCCAGAGGCAGGTGTGAGGAACAGACCACCTACAGTCTCTCATACACAGTGCAGGTGTACAACCTGAGATCACTCAGCTAAGTCATGGAAAGCTGTCTGCTTCTCACCATGTCAGACTTTTTAACAAGACAACTAGAGTGGCTTATTCATCCGATCTCCTTAAGGCACACCAGTGCCAAATTAACAGGCAATCTAATGGGACAAAGGGCCTAAAAGGTACATTTGCTCATAAAAAAGTAATTATTGCATGGCTCTAAAACTATATTTTCAGTGTAGTGGGTGTTTCAATGGATGTGCATTGTTCTGCATTGGACTAATTCACCAGTGACTAAGAAATTTAATTTTTTTTGGTCATGTTTAAAGGCCCCTCAGCAAATGGGGGGAACATATGCACAGCTCAAGGGCTCCTCATTCATCTCATCATCCCTAAGACACTGACAGCTGGCCTTCCTGACAGGACAATGAGTCCACGAGCAGCTCCAGGAGAGGGATGCTCAGCAAGGGCTCTACCCACTCCAGAATAGAGCTTCTCCCTGAAGGGGTTAAAGTCCTAATCCTCCACTATTCTCTGCGGCATAAGGATTAGCCAGCCAAAGTTAATATGCTCACCTCAAAGGTTAGAGAGTAAGATCCCTGCTCTGTGGGTTCTTAGAGTTTCTGCTCTTTGCAAATATCACACTGCCGTCTTCGGCTGTGAGGGGCGTTTGACCAGAGGGTGGGCACATGTACTTTAAATCGGTTTATGCAGAAAGACCAGATTGTTTGACTCTGCAGTTTATGCATATGCATTTGTCACCACTTAACTCCTGAGCTAGGTCATGATTGAGATAGAATTTGCATTGATTCACTGCAAAAATATTGTATGAGCTATGTACACAAGATCGATTTCATGGCTCACACTCCTGACCCTCAAAAGGGGGTTTGTTTGCTGCTGCTCAGCAGTATATAAATATTCAATTGCCTGTTAGTGACGGCTGCTGCTAATCCTCAACAGAAGTATCTGCCAAGTTGGAACATATTTGTGGGCAGCTGGATAATAAATCAAAAGAGCTCAAACACTGAACTGTAACAAAGAGCTTGCTGTTCACGCCTTTTGTTCTGGAGCAATGATGGCTGTGATGGGGCTCACGAGACAGAACTAACCCCATCAGAAACTTCAGGCTCGATAAAAGCTGGCCATGCTTGAGGCCAGA
This sequence comes from Centriscus cristatus, assembly GCA_037832705.1. Taxonomy (NCBI): domain Eukaryota; kingdom Metazoa; phylum Chordata; class Actinopteri; order Syngnathiformes; family Centriscidae; genus Centriscus; species Centriscus cristatus. Next base: position 12,609 of record JBBMJM010021452.1, read on the forward strand.
CTGATGAAAGAAAACACACACAGCTCACAATAATGCATGTACAGTCACCTGTTCCCCATTTAAATCAGTCCCTTTGACCCATATGATCGATGTTCACATGATGTCAAATTAGTCTTTTCTGGTAGTTCAGCAATGTTAGAACTCTTCATCATGACTCACTGATCTCAGCATCACTGCTGCATTGTCTTGACAGATGTGAATCCAGTTTATTAGCATGTACATGTGTTCAAACCCTCACATCTAAAGGTTTTGTCCAAAAAGCTCCAATTAGAGACACGAGAAACGAATATGACAGGTTGTCAAAATAGAATAAGAAACTGTGCTAGCTACTTGTGCTCTAACATTTTACAGTACAATAATTCACTCAGAGTGTTTATTGGTTTAAGAAAGTGGAAACTGGTATGTTGTGTAAATGAAAACAGGTGTCAGGTGCTGTGGCTGGAAGACTTGAACCGTTCTACGGTAGTGCTACAGAATGTTTGCATCATTATTCATGGTTTATTTCCTTCTCATGATCTTTCCTTTTTTGGGACAATTGTTCAATATCAGACACAACCAGACCTAAAATACAATAAAATAAAATTAACAAATGTTTATAGTGATCAGATTTGTTACAGGGGCACCACTGTTTTTGGCATATTGTATTTTGTCGTACAGTATTTATGCACCACTTTGTTATTTATTTATTTAATACATTGTGTCATATTCTAACATATTCACTCCTTAGAAAACACTTTCATTGACCTCCTACATCATTTGCCATTTTAATCGGAATTCCTCAGCAACTGAAGGTCCTCGACAGGTTCTGACTTACTTTGAAAATATTTGCCTACGACAACTCATGATTACTGTATGCATCCATGGAATTTGTGGAATGACCAAGTAGCCTGTTGACTCCCATTAGATTGTCTGAGATAGAATGATGTCTCTGTATTCTCACTCAAACATGGAGTCCTCCTTTCTTTCAGGCGATGTAAAGCTCCATTCATGTTGCCAGTGAGAGGGAGGAATCTGCATCAGTAATCGTTTAGGACTTGAGTGGCAAACTGACGGTGCCAACGCGGCTTAGGTCCAATGAGACCTGATTACTGATCATGTCGAGCAAGTTAATCCTGAATTCCAATGTCCTGTCTGGCTAAAGATGTGCACAATGTAGGATATCTATGAGGTTGGAGGTTTGGAAGGCTGCTTTCATCCGCCGTGAAACCAGGCCTGCTTCTGTCACCAAGCCTTGTTTATTACCGAAGGGGATTAGAGGTATTGCTGATTTAAGAACAACTTTGATCAGGACTACTGGCTCCTGGAACACACAAAGTTTTGATCTTAAGCCAAGCAACAATTACCAACCGACAGAGGGTCATTAGGACAGGGCTGCTGCCGATGCTCCAGACACCAGCCCCTCTGAGCCCCAACACACCAGGACCTTTGATAACATATACTCCAAACTCTGCCACAATCATAACAAGCATCAGGCTGCCTTGCTCCAGTTTTGCCAGACTCCAGAGAGATGGCGTGTAGACCTCACAAGGGAAGCGGAAATGGGCGACCAGAATGGAAGTGTCTAGGGCGGGCAAAGTAGGAGACTATAAGCCTCTGTGTGCTGGACCCATGAAGAGATGCTCAGATCTGAAACATGTGCATTGTTATCCCCCTGCTTTTCTATTCTTGTTTTTAGTTTAGTTTAGCTTATTGGTTTATCTGACAAATGATTGGCTTTTCATGCTTTTGTTTCTATTGATTGTCCAAAATGAAAATGTCATTGTGAGGTAATATAATCTGGTTGACATGTTATAATGTTAAAAATCAACAGTGAGAAATGTAGTGTTGAGCCTGAATGTCAACCATTGCCATGTATTCATCCATGTCATGATGGTTTAAACATTTTATTGTTGTTGTTGTTACTATTATTAAATACATAAATACATCAGTAAATGTATAATGTAAATAGCAGTTTATTACTTATTTACTACTACTTTTATTTAATGCTACTTATTTATGTGTACAGATGTGTAACAACAAGAGATGAAAGCAAACAGATAGACACCAGTGGTTCCTTACCCTGGTATCTTTGATTAGCTAATTGAATTGCTCCGCTGTGAGATATAGTTACATGCATGAGGGCTTTTCTAGGGGTCAGGGGCAATGTATAAACCTGATTAGAAGAAAACGAGAGACAAGTTTGCCCCACCTTCAGGTTGTCTCTAGTCACAATCTCTGTGTGACAACCTAAATAGGAGCATGAAATCAACACGCTCACCTCTGACCCTTCTTGTCCAACATGCCCTCTTGACCCAAGTCCTGAGGTAAACTAGGGTTACTCACCAAATGTCTGCAAGGTCACAGCAGGGTCACTGTACCTGTAGAGGGTCATTGAAAGGAGTGCAGGCTTCTTTGGAAAAGCCTGACAACATTTGGTTTTTATTATGCAGGCTCTCGTTCTCAATCCAGTGTGTCAGGGCAGTGCAGTCATGGAGGGCAAAAAGAGGAAAAACACTGCTATCTGTTTTAATGTTTTGAGCCCCCAGATTAGCCGCAAAGCACAGTCAACTGGATTCAAACCTGCCACCAGCTGTGCTCAATAAATTCTGCCAATTTGGTTTACAATAAACCAGCTTATTCTGTTGAATATGCTTAAGTAAGATCTGTGTTTCTTTGGGTCGGCCAACAAAATTCCATCTCAGCAGGATTTATCAGTAAATATGCAGTGCTGTCAAACAACAACGCTCCCGTTGGGTCTGGCTGTGGCACATAATTATGTGGCCCCTACAATGTTTACCACTCACTTTGGAGTTCTGTTTTAATCTGTCCGAGCACAACCGATCCCTTTTCACAGAGCCCATCGACAGGAAAGTTATGGTCAGCAAGCGGATTTATCAAAAAAACAAACAAATAAGAGTCACAGAACTGATGTAAATGAAATGATTTTACAGACAGAAATGTTGACAACTATGAGACAGGTCCGTGTTCAAAAGTAAAAATCAACACTTTAGATACTGTACAACATCTGTTAGAAAGGTAATAGCTTCCAAAGATTCCAAAGATTGTGGTGATGCACAGAGAAGCGTTTGCTGAAGGATTCATCATCACTTTGGAAGCTTTTTGTGAACATGCTGACTTTGATTGCATTTTGAGTATCCTGGGATCAGGGGTCTTTCCCGTTGTCCAAAGAATAACATCAATTTACTTCCAATAGCTCGAGGCTGATTTTGGAACCTCAGACAATATTTTGTCAAGGGTTTAGCAAATGTTATCACAAACACAGCACACTGAGAGTTTATGAGACCTCCACTGTCCGCAGAATATCCTTGAACTCTATGTTACCTGTGGTTGGTAAGCTACAATTGTCTGACACTGAGACAGGTCACATGACACATGTTGCTGCCCTGTATTACATTAGTATTACTCAGGATTAGAGAGAGAGATTTCATATTTTGTGTAACTCTTTATTTTGACTAAACATGGTAAATAAAGGTTCATTTGAAATTTGGAATAGCGCAGACCTGAATCCAAAAAACGTATTTTATTGTAGGTTAACAAAATTCTCACTCTGTTGCAGCACTGATAAATCCTTTCTAAATATGGGCTTATCTACTCTGTTCGCCTGTAACTCTTTCGCTGGACAAGCAATGTAAAAGCTATGCAGCAGTTTCAAGGCTCTCAGAGCAACTTCTCACTCTTATCATGGACAACACCGCATTCCACCTCAGGGCAGACAGAGTCTCGTTTTTTTTCAAGTCTCCATCACTGAGATTTACAATTGTGCCGGCTATCTCCGTGATTTGTAGGTACGGGCCATTCAAAATCTGACATGGGCCTCTGCTCCTCTGGTTCCACAGGAGGCTGAACTATGCTGCTTTATGATAGCTTGTCTTTCAGACTATCGTGTCAAAGGTTTTGGCTTTGGCTTTGGGCCTTATTATCCTCATTAGCAGGGGAGACAGGATGTTTACAACCAGTAGGCTATGGAGGAAGACTGAGCTCCAAAAGTGATGTGAGGATAAGTTTGAAAAGAAGATTTTAAGATATGGATGTCATCGGTCATTCTGGGTGAACGGGGCTCTTCACTGTCACTTCCCTTCTTTGTCTGTCCAATGGCAGCACCCCATTGGAATCATGTTTTAGCTTTGAATAAGACATGGAAAGGGGAAGTCAGCCAACAAAATGGTTGACAAATGAATATTCTCTCCTCTTTGTGGAATCCTGCCAGTTATGTAACTCAATTGAACCTTCCATAGGTGAGATCTGTCCGTTTTTCAATTGCTGCATTTTTCGAATGACTGCCTCACCATGTTCTCGGATAACAAAGTGTTGATTCTTCTTTCTGGAACGTTATTTTGCTGATGAACCAAAGCACAACGTGCATCTTTTGGATTGTTTAGATCAGACAGGACATGGTGTGCAGGCAGTTTTTCCTCTTCTACTTAGCTTTGGTGAAAACCTATGCTGAAAAACAATAAACAACAGTGTGTTTTTCTGGGTGGAAGTGCATCACACTGCTCAGAATGTTTTGAGAATGAAAGTGTGTTCAGAGTTTTACTAAAGATTTTCACTGATTGCAAAATGACTCAAATTCCAAAAAAGCACTGCAACCCAATCCAATCTCGAGCACTGTCATCGCATCCAAATATGTTCAAGATAGTGATTCCTCTAATGAAGAACTCAAGGCTTCTTCAATAATAGAGTGCACAAACCAAAGCAGCCCCCACATACAAAGACCAAATCAAAAGATACAACAAACATGTGTACTGTGTCACTCTCTCCTCATAGCACCAGAAGAGACTGCATCAGGAACACCAATCAACGTCCAGAAATTAGGCTTGTATTGACAATTGGCTGACAGGGAAATATCTAAGGGTTCTCATTCATCCGTTCATTCATAGTATCTTGGATATGATGAAACAAGTTCATGGTCCAAGGCGATAGGCCTCACCTGAGAGAACGGGAACTGCTGTGCCAGCAGATTGAACACATACTGAGAGAGCAACTTACGTCGCTCGTTATTTTTTACGATATTTTTCTGTTCACCCTCTTTCAAGCCACTTGTGCAGCCAGCTGGCACCGTCTGTGTCTTTTAACATCAGTATTCAAGGAATGCTCGGTGAGGTTGATGCTGCAACCTGATTACAACCCATGGTTAAGGAGCATGAGGATTACAAGGAACTGACAGAATGGAATTCTTCCTGCATCAAATGAAATCCCCTCTCTGTCTTTTTGTCTTTGCTGTCAGGGGCAGGGCACCATACCAGGGCGCTCTAAGCGGGTTAGCTTAGGTGAACATGTCATGGCTGAATGAAAAGGGTCGGTTGGCATATCCTTCTACAAAAACATTTGAAGTTAGTTAATCTCTTGTAGTAAAAGAAGTTCTGGTCAGCAAAGATAAGACACACCGCAGGAAACCATTTAAGTGTTTGTAAGAGCAGCAGAAGGTACTGTAGGTACCTGCGACATGCCTTTGTCACGCTTTTATTTGAATATTAATACAAAAAAATGTAGAAAGTCTGAAAGAAAAAAATGTTTCAAGCAAAACTCAGAGTCCAGCCAACTCTGCCCATATACAGTATATATCTATAGTATGCGCATGAAAGTGTGCGTTTGTGCCCAAAAACTGTGGCCTGATCTGCTCGTAGATGCAGTGGCATGCACAGGAATAACTGACTGAAGGAGGGACACAGATGGGACCATTTCTCAGACAGGGACTTTGGTACATTTCCATAGCTACTGCAGCTAACTGCTAAGCTGATTAAGTGAAAGTCCCAGAGCAGTAGTCACCTCCAGCTGTGTGGTGATATATGGCTCATTCCTGCATCTGCGTGAGCCAGCAGGTCATACATTGAGAATGTTCAACAGATTCACTTTAGCAGACGTGTATGCATTTAATGACAGGGTTCAGGATTCGCTAAAATACCTTTCATCGCAAACCTCCATTGTCAGCGCTGTTATTTTGGAAACATTCGTGGTAAAAGTGATTACGGACATCTGAAATGATAGCTGATTGTGTTAAATAATCCAGTGAGTAGATACGACTCTCACATACACACACACAAGGTCACAAGACCTTTGCCTGTTTGAAACAAGTGCTCACATGCTAAAAAGGCCAAATTTTAATATCGAAAAAATACACATTTTGCGAATTACATTTCATCTGTGTTGAGAGTGAACTGTGAAATTTGTAAAGCTGTATTAAATGAAAAAATGAAAATGCTCAGCAAATAATGTAATGAATAAAGTATATG
>JBBMJM010021557.1:0-18836 GCA_037832705.1 Centriscus cristatus
TGAGAATCCTGCCTCTCTTTGCAAATAAGAGACTCTAAAAGGAAATGTTTCCATTTTCAGAGGCACACACACACACACATAACCCGCTTGCACATACAGTATATATGACTGTGTGTGTGTGTGTGTGTATGTATATATATATATACACACACACTATATGCTTTGTACTAATTCCTAGGAGGTTCTTCAGTTCTGCTAATTATTGTCAAGAAAGAAGGGGAAGATCAAAGTAGGCCATGGTGTATTAAAAGATTGATGCTAACACGTGATAGCAGTGAAGGACTATTACACAACAACATGGTTGTAAGAAGCACATATAGCAACAGAAAACTGCACATAAAATGTATTTTAATGAAATGTTGTCTCAGAAATCCTTAATGGTCTTATATCATTTTTTTTTTCAAAAGCAGTGATCTCTCCTTAACATACAAACTAGTGTCCTAGCAGGACATTTATTCTGGCACCAGCAGACACAAGAAAACACACTGCTGAAATCCACGTGGGGTAAATGTCACTGGACACAGGTGGAGCACATGATGGAGGGACAGGTGAGAGGAGTGGGTGACCTCAGGAGAGCTTATCTACGAGCAACCGGTACCCTCCTCCTTTTTGCACTCATTAGATAACTTTTCACCTCCCTCCATCCCCCAGAAGTACAGAACTTGGAAAGTCACAAGTCAGTGGAATAAATAACCAGTAAGAATTGCAGGAGAAGAGAGTAGACTCCTTGCGTCAGTGGTTAAAGTGAGGGTGGATGTCAGCTGTGCTGCAGGAAGCTCGGTGTCTGACATTGATTTTGGAAGAAGAAGCTTAGAGAATCTGCACTCCCACTCATTGTTCCAGAATGGCTCGGTAATGGTCTTCCACGCCCTTTAAAGGAGCGCTCAGGGAGCTTCTCGGAAAAAACTGATAGATACTTTTATTAATCTCCAGGACATATTCACAGAACTGCAGAGGATTGTACACTTAGTTTTGTGCACTTTTGTGAACTTATATGGCCTCGTTCAATGTAAATGCTTGGGGTAAATGAGGGTAGTCACAAAAATTTTGGGGTGGTATTTCATTGGTCTTTGTCTGCATGTGGACAGTGAAATATATAACGAAACTTTGTTCTCTGCGGTGTTATCCTGAAAGGAACAATCTGAGTGGGAGTGTAGGGAAGGGGTAGGTTGGGGTGCTGTATATAAAACGTTATGTGCATGCAATATGTATGTGTTTTGTCCCTTCGTGTCCCTTAGTGTGTCTTCTCTCTATCCAGGGGAAACGACTCCCTGCTTATCTCTCTGCGGATGCTGAGGAAGGGGAGGTGTCAGATGATGACAGTGCTGATGAAATTGAGGACGACTTCAAACTCAAGAGCAGTAATGTAAGCACGAGGAGCGTCCACACATATAAACACGCATGCATGCAAGAAATGTCAAATTCATCATTCCATGATTCCTCACATCACTGATTCCCTGTTGTGTACCTTTTATCTCAACTGCGTTTTGTTAATTGATGTTTTATGTTAAAAACCAAACCAAATGGACCAAATGAACAAAAAAATGTTACATACATAAAATGTAACAAAAGAGGCACCATGTCTGGAGGAAATACTGCCAGGTATTATAAATGGTCACCAGATGGGCTCATGCAAGGGTGAGGGAGCGCAAATTGTTTATGTGTGCAGACGATATTGGTGGTGGCAGACCCGAGCAAGTCCCTGCCAATCCTACTGGACAATAGTGACTCCTATTGACTCCACATCTCAAATATTCACTGCTCCAGCGAGGTCACACCATTTGAATTCAGATGGACACTGTAGGTCTGAAATATGTGGGTATCTGTCTGAATGCATAGGGTTACAGTGGATCCCTGGTATATGGTACGTACCTATCGGATATATTCATTCCCAGCTATACCATCTCCCCTGTTTTCACAAGACAATATTAACCCTTTAAGTCCTACCGGCCCTTGAGAGGGCCCAACAAATCCTGGAAGTAACACAATAAAAAAAGTACTAAAACAGGAAAACTACTTTCAATTGTCTATATACTCTATTTTAGTACAAACGTGCTTTGCCCTTTGTTCAAATTCAATCAAATTTGACAAATATTTAGGGAATCAATGCAATATCCTTACATGGAATCATTGTTGGCATGGCGTTATCCTCATGGTGTCAAAAATTCGGGGGAAATCAGGTGAGGATAGAAGTTTCACATTTCTCCTGGTTTATTCCAATGTACTCAGACATAGTGAGGATTTGTTTTAACGATGTTCCCTGTACAGGTCCTGTAAAGAGGGCAGGGGGCCACCAATGATGCGCTCAGTAGACTTTATAATGTGCTGCAGTCTGGATCCGTCCTGCTTGCTGGAAACCACACTGTGTTGGAAGAACACAGGGGGGAACTTAAGCTGTGACTAAACACTCACTAGATTTGAGTGTGTGAATTACCCTGTAGTGGCATGAAAATACAGGTACCATACACCCGGGGTCCAACTGAGTTGTCTTCATGTGTAAAGTAAAAAGAAATAAAAACTTTTAAAAAACAGTAATGAGGATCTTATGGTGCAGATGTATAAGCAAGAGTGAATACAGATGATCAGTGGGACAACATGTGAAACATGTCAGAGCATCTTATCACTAAATGCAGATCACTATTCAGTTCGCCTTTTATAATCTTGAGCCATCATTAAATTTGGAATTAAATTTGGAATGTCACCGTTCTCAAATTGAAAACTGGACCATGCTCCAGTTATCCAGATGGCTCACTTGTGTGACTACATGTGGTGTCATTCTTCCACATTTAGCTGGAGGCACGAAGCTGCAGATGCCACTTTGGATGATTATTTCCATTTAAAAAGGCTGGTGGCAGGTTTCCACCGATGGGAGTTTTCATATGACATATGTACCCGGTATATACACATAGCAGTTAAAGATATACATGACTGTGGCTGTGTTATAATATTTGACACAGTTGGCCATGATGATAGAAAAGATGATAACCAATGTCTCAGGTCTTTTGGGTTTCTTGCTACCTGTTACGTTGGTGTCATCTTTGACTCCCAACTCCTTCGAGGGACCTAACAGAGAGATCACATCTCCACTGGCCTGGCCCCTTTCTACTGGCTGCCTGTTCACCACAGAATCCATTTTAAACTTCTTAACATTTTAAACCTCCTGTTTGTTTATAAAGTCCTTAGTGTACTGGCCCCTCTTTTCTCTAGGACCATTTAACCCCCTACTCTTCCCCCAGATCCCTCAGGTCAGCTGATGTATAGCTCCGAGCTATTCCATGGTGCAATTTTAATGCATTGACCGCGCCTTTATGGTTGTGGCTCCACAGACTCTGGAAACATCATGCCTCCCACAATCAAATTTGCATCTGATCGGACTGCTGGTGCTGCAGCAGCACTGGCTTGGGTTAATATTGGATACATCTAATTCAGTGCAGCAGTGACTGCGCATGCGTCCCTGTGCCCACATAACAATACTCCACATAGTCTCCTCTCCATCAGTTTGTCCTTCCTCCTTCAGTGAAATGTCCTCCTTCTCTATTCACTGCTAACCACCCTCCTGTTGACACAGGGAAACGGCCATCATCAGGTTGAGTCTCACATCCGAAAGAAACTGGACTCTCTGATGAAAGAGTCTCAGATTGGGGACAAGGAAGACACGGACAGCTTCAGCATTAGAGCCCTGCTCCGAGCCACACACCAGGGCCTTCAGAAGAACCTGCGGCAGGTACAGCTCCAACGTGTGTGTGTGTTAAGCAAAATACCTAGATACCATTTACCTTATATCAGTTATCAGAGGATACGGAGAATAGGGAAAGATGGAGAGCGACGATTCGCTGTGGCGAGCCCTGAAGAGGGAAAGCCGAAAGAAGAAGAAGTTATCAGTTCTAGATGTCAGTTACCTTAGTAGCTGATTCAGATAACGAGGTGGAAGGGGGATGAGGCGATAGTAAAAATGTGATGCAGAAAAATCGGGGCAATCTAGTAACACCAACACTCACATTTCAAACACACTTGGTGAGAAAACATAACACATTCACACACACAGCCCATGCTAACCTTAGCATGGTTCATGTAAAGCATGTCAAAAGGGCCCCAAAGGTGAAAATGTTTGCAGTGTTACTTAATATTTCCTTTATGTTATGTTATATTAGGGCTTCCCGGTCTGTTTCTTCTCCTTCTACATCATTCTGTTATACCCGTTTCCTTATTCTGCCGCTAAAACTTCCCTTGCACTTTGTAGTTTTCCTTCCTTCATTCTCCTTTATTTCTTTAATACTCTTTTCTTATATGGTTTGGTTCACTGGCTTGTTTCTCTTGCAGCCCCTCCAGCTATTTAGCTTCAGGCATCAAATGACTCACTCACTGCTGATGTGGCTGTTAGATTCAAACCAAATGCTCCTCACAGATGAATGCTAACAAGCACACACAAAAAGGGACTCTGAATGTGTTCTCCTTGTGTCTAGGGCTCCAAGGGGGTTCTGAAGAAATCCCAAAGCAGATCTTTCATCACTGCACTCAAACAGAAGGTGAGAGGCAGTCGATATAGCCGTTATTTTAATCTACCAGTGTGTCTGTCTCAAGTGACGCACTCAGCTGCGGTCAGCTTCTCGTCTTTAGTAGTAGAAGACTTTGCAAAATCGAAACAAAGGAATAAAATGAGCTTTTGTTTTCAGATGATGCAAAATCGAAACAAAGGAATAAAATGAGCTTTTGTTTTCAGATGAAGCAATCCGAGAAAATGCTCACTGACATATTTATATATAATGACAATAAAGGGCATCGTTTATCCTGTACATCTGTGTTGTCTTGAGAAATTTCCAAGGAAACGTGTCATGCTTCTAAAAAAAAACCCCAACCAATTGTAGATGTAGTGTTTTCATACCCTTTTTATGTCTCTCTGTTTGCATATTCTGCATCCTCCCACGTGTGTACTGTATGTGTGCATACATGGGTGCGTGTAATCTGTTGGCAAGCAGCCCGAAGCCTGTAATTACTGTGACACTCATCTGCTGCTCAACTCCACTTTAGCTGTAACAGACACATTGTTTCTCTCTGAAAGTACACACTTGATATAATTGCATAAGCCATACCTACACCCACCAACATGAATAATACACACACGCTGCTAGTACAATCGCAGTACTCTGTGGGGTTTCACATTCATGCTGCACTTACGATTTGTCAAGTACACATTAATAAGGTGATTAGTAAACCACCACCCACAACAACCCTTACGCAGTGTGTGGGTGGTTCCATGTTTATCATTGGTGCTACGAAAGAGAAAACTCTTTCTAAGAAAATGGACTATGTCCAGTAGAAATACATAAGGAATAGTAAGCAAACCGTTTATGTGTTTATATGTGTGTGTTTGTGTCTGTTCAATGCCCAGAGGCACTCCAAATCTAGGATGCCATGCCAAATGGTGGAAAAGGAGGAGGATGACCAGGAGAGGTCTGGGAAGGAGGTCGGAGGACAGTTCAACAGGTGACCTTTGACCTGTATATACTCTAGAACAGTGCTTCTCACATTGTGGTCCACTAGTGCTCCACAAGCACCCCCTGGTGGTCTGCCACCACCGTGAGTAAACTGTGTAACATTTCAAAACTTTGCTGAGATCCACAAATGTTTCCTTGAACTCCCTCCTCCCAGAGAAAATGATCAAGCTAATGCTACTCCATTAGCGAGAATACAGGCAAAATCACCATATACCTTAAGATGGGGGCCGTATAAAGAAAATCGAATGAGGAAGAGGAAACCTCCGACACAGGCCAGGAGAATAGTGTTGTCCCAGTAGAACTGATACTGATGAAGTACCCCTAAAACAGTTGCCCATCACTACAGAGGAAGGCGCAGAGGCAGAATGGTTCAGTGAGTTGTCATGTGTGATGCGAGTTTATGATACATCAGTCTGTTGTTCTGGGGGCTATTTAACTCGGTGGTCTGTGCTTTTTTGGGGGGATGAGTTGGTCCTTGGTCTGAAACAATGTGAGAATCACCGCTCTAGGGTTTGTCTGTACGTGCATTTCTATTCCTCTGCTCCTCCTGCCTATACATGAATGCATGTCCTTGAGAACTGTCAAAACGCGCATTCCTGGAGAAACATACATCTGGGTGACTAACAGTGTAGTTGTAATGTACGTGCTCCCAGTGGGGCTAAGCCTTTGGCTTTGATGCATCCTGCAGCTCACAAGCTGCAGCCGTTTGATGGACAGTCCTGTCTAGCCTGCTGTGCTTTACCACAGTAAATGTTATCATACATACATTGTGCATGCATGTGCCTTTCCTCTAACATACAATCTCACTCCATCTTGTTTTTGTGTGTTGTCACATGGAAATTTAGGGGTGGCAGGAAAAGAAAGACAATGAAACTGAGCAGGGATTTGTCAAACCTGGTGGTGTTCACCAATTCTGTGGCCTCACAGGAGTGTCTGAATGAGGGTTAGTAAAGCTGTGACACACCAACAAACACCAGTACGTAGATTGGCATTTTAAGATATTTTAAACACTTGTCGCCCTGTTTCTCTTCAGGAACTCCACATGATGTTCTTTCATTCAGTGAGACAAGAGCCCAGTCTCTGGTCAATCACAGAACTGAACAGTTCCTGGCATTCAACCAGAGGCAGCTGTCTCGGATCTATCCCTCCGCCTATCGCATTGACTCGTCCAATTTCAACCCCCAGTTTTACTGGAATGTGGGCTCTCAGCTGGGTAAGACAACCATCTTAAACTTTTCTTCAAGTCACAAATGCACATTCCTAACAGACACATAACTTATCATAACACAGTCCAAAACACAAATGACAACCTGTGGTAAGCTAGTCCTGATTCCATTATCTGAAAAAGTCTTATTGTGTCAGAGAACAAATTAATGTTTGCTGTGTTCCATGTGTGATTGTGATATCACACATACGCACATATTCGATCCATCCATCCATTTTCTACCACTTTATCTGGGGCCGGGTCGCGGGGGCAGATGGGACACCCAGACTTCCCTCTCCCCAGACACCTCCTCCAGCTCTACAGCAAGGACCCCAAGGCGTTCCCCGGCCAGCCTAGTGACATTGTCACTCCAGCTTGTCCTGGGTCTGCCCCGGGGTCTCCTCCTGATGGGGCATGCCTGGAATATGTCCCTAAGGGGGCGTCCAGGACAATACGATACAGATGCCCGAGCTCCTATCAATGTGGAGGAGGTGCTCCTGTAGTATGGGATTGGGAGCCCTTTGCACACATTCCATTTTTTTTCAATTTAATTTCATTTGTATAGCCCCAACATCACAATTATTCTTTTAATTGTTCTCTTTCAGTGGCCCTGAACTACCAGACAGAAGGCAGAATGATGCAACTCAACAGAGCTAAATTCATGGTGAATGGAGGCAGTGGCTATGTCCTCAAACCCCAACCTATGTGTAAAGGTAATGCCACAAGTAGTGCATGTATACGAGCGATCACCACAAACATGAGGAAGGGCACCCCCCCTTTGGCTCGGCCTCCAAACAACCGCCTGGCCTGACTGTCCATGAGCCCGGCGCCTGTTTATGTCTGATGTTGATGCTGCAGGCTCCTTCAACCCATTCAGTGATGACCCACTGCCAGCATACCCCAAGAAGCAGCTCATACTCAAGATCATTAGTGGACAGCAGTTGCCCAAACCACCAGATTCCATGCTGGGGGATCGTGGCGAGGTACAGCAACTGCAAACTGTTTACTCAGTTTCTGCTGGTCTCTCTCTCTTAGTTGTGTAAGTGTGTAATGTAGAGTGAATTAAATGCACTGCCATTACTCCTCAATCAGATTATTGATCCGTTTGTGGAAGTGGAGATCATCGGCTTGCCGGTTGACTGCTGCAAGGAACAGACACGTGTTGTTGATGACAATGGTTAGACACACACACACACACACACACACACACCAACTTCAACATGACCAGAACACACATTTAACATCAACATCATTCACATACATTTTCAATGCCTCAGTATTGTGATGTAAACTTCTAATTATTATTATTCATTCATTTTCTGCCGCATATCCCGGTTACGGGTCACGGGTGTGCTGGAGCCGATCCCAGCTGCCAACGGGTCAAAGGCGGGGTACACCCTGGATAAGTCGCCAGCTCATTATTATTATTATTATTCTACAGTTGGGCTGAAATGATGTGGTGCTGCACAGTTTGCTGTGTGGTGCAAAGGTTGGATCAAATGTCAGATAAATTAATTAGTGGCATCAAAGAAGCAGATCGAAGGGGTGCGCTGGTGTCAAGCCTAAAATGTCTCAATAAATGGACTCCAACAGGGGTATGGGAAAAGGTTACAGAACAGAATCCTAAAGTGAGCTAGGCAGCACACCGAACCATGAAGACAATCATCTTGAAACATTTCTTCACAATACTTGGGTGACAACTATGACTTGACTTAGATACTGTACGGCTGAAAGGAGGTCAATCAGTGTATATGTGTGTATTCTAGGTTTCAATCCAGTATGGGAGGAGACTTTGTCCTTCACACTTCACATGGCTGAGGTGGCTTTGGTGCGTTTCCTTGTCTGGGACCATGACCCCATTGGGCGGGACTTCATTGGCCAACGGACCGTTGCTTTCAGCAGCCTTATGACTGGTCTGTGCTTTTACCTTCATCAAACAGATTTTGTATTTTCATCAAATGGCATGAATTTAAAAGGGGACAACGGCAGTTAGACATTAATTTCCTGGCTACATGGCACTTTATTATTTCTCTAGTTAACCAGTATTGGTTTGATGTGTGAAGACATGTGACTTGAATGGATATTTGTGTTGTCCATGAGCTCCTGATGATGCCCTCTGCTACTACACGATTACTAGTCTGCTGGTATCTGATGACAGCTTATTATTCATTGTCTTTCTTTCTTCTCCCCTTAAACGTACCGACAGGTTACAGACATGTTTATCTGGAGGGTCTGACTGAGGCATCCATCTTTGTGCATGTGTCAGTGCACGATGTCTACGGAAAGGTGAGCGCTTTATAAACCTGCAGCAAGTCTATAGCCCTCCTCGTGTGAGTTGCAGCACACAGGTTAAATTCTGGAGATAAAAAGAAGAAATGTGTGTTTTCTCAGCATATCCACCCACTGAATTTCAGCCCATTCAATCTCTTGTCTTTGTAGTGGAGCCCTCTAGTCCTGAACCCCAGCTTTACCATAATGCATTTGCTAGGATCTAACAAGGTATCCTGGTGTCATAGGCAATGTGTGGTGCTGCATGAAACAGTGGTGCATGAATGCAAATGTACTATGTGTGTGACAACCTGTGAATCATGAATTGTTATTTTAACTAATTTTAGGTTTTCTACTGCTATCTCATTGGCAACAATGGAATAATTTTCGTGAGCAAGTGAGCAAGCATGCGATCTGTATTGGCTTCTCGCTCATCTTATTGTGGTTACTCAAGGCTTGTCGGTGCCATCTAGAGGATGTACTTATAAATGCATGCAGTGAACGTCTGTGAAACAAGGAAATGTCCTGATATTGTATGTCAGACCTCAATTCCTAATGGGTCTGTTCTTTGTGGATATCCTGTTTTATTTTGTGTTTTCTTTTTGTTTTGTTACTACTGAATTCAGGGTAATCAGCTGCGAGGTATCCGTGGTTTGTTCAACCGGTCCTCCAAGTCCTCTGTGGATACAAACTCTGGTGGCCTTCGGAAACGCTCCATCAGTGACCAGCTTCTACGGCGCACAGCCAGTGCCCCAGCAAAGGGTCGGAAGAAAACCAAGATGGCACTGTCCGAGTCCATGGCTTCCGTGTCAGACCAAAAGAACGGCTGTGTTGGAGAGGCGGCTGCAGAGGGGGGTTCAGGGAAGGAAGTGGGGGTGGAAAAGCGCCACCAATACAGATTCCCACTCACCCACAGACCTATCTCCATGCCTTTAGACAGGCTTCTGCAAGGACAGCTAACCCTCTGCTCCAGAGACAAACAGCATGATATGGGTTCTGACACTGTAATTGGTGGGTACTTTCCTCTCATTCAAGTTAGTCAATGCAAATACATCCATTCAAGCTTATTAACATGATGATGACATATTCAGAGGTCATTATTCATAGCTAAAAAAGCAATCTGTGACCTTACAAGAGACACTGTCATGTGAAAATAAGTTTTCCAAAACACTAACACTCTAATATTTAATTTCTAATTTCACTCCTTTGCTTCCATGCTGTTAGTTATTTAAAACCCTAGTTCTGTAACCATGTAAAAGAAAACAGCTTGCCCTCCATGATACCTTAACATGCCTTTTCTGTCCCATCTTCATTTGCTGTGCTTCTTTATAGTAGAGAACTGACTAGGATATTCCCGCAGGTAATATACAATACCTTTTGTCTAAAGGTTGCATCGTTGAAAAAACATGCCAGTATTATGTCCTCCCAGTGTATTTTGTCTGAAAGTGGTCTGAGAAATATACTGCTGTGCCATCTGAACCCATTTTATCAAACCGATCCCATTTGACCATTTCTCTCCTTATATGATGTTTGCAACATGAAATATTCCTTATTTATAACCTCCACTGCCTCATTTTCCAGCTTCTCCCTCTCAGTCATACTTTGTGGCCCATTTGTCGGTGTATTGCTATTGTTTTGTATTGGCTGGACTGTTAATTGTTGTCATTTTATTGTCGGTTGTCTTGTTTTCCTACATTGACCCATGTGTTTTATAGGCTAATCTTTTTTTAAATTTTTCATTATCTGTCTCCACAGAAACATTCCCCTTTGACAGACCCAGGTCTTCTTCTGTGGGTCCCAACATCAAATCATCATCCTTTATTGAACCCAACATCTCGTCCTCTTTTAAGACAACAAAAGACCAATCAGAGGAGGCTTCTTTTCTTGTAACTGGTGGAGTTGAAGTAAGAAATGAAGACCACTATGCCAATTACCAGTCAGAAGACAAAGTCCAATCATTGATCAACTCCCCAGGCAAGGGGAAAAACAGCTTCAACTCATATTCCATGAACAACCAGATGAGAACTGATCAAACAGAAACATCATCAAATGGCACGACACTCAAAGTTACACCTTCAGTCTCCTCTTCCGCCTCCTGTGCCCCGTGCTCTATGGCCCCTCTCTCTCCTGTTAGTACGGACTGTGATCTGAAGAGTCCCACCTCGATGCATGATAGCACCATATCCAGACTCATTGATGCTGTGTCCTTAGGCCATGAGCGAGACACATGTGGATCTATTTCTGCTCTGATTGGTCAGTGTGAAAGCATTGTGGACCAGGATGATTTCACATTGTTGCATATTCAATCTCCCAGTCATTCAAACTTAAGGCCTAACTCACTTAAAGCCATGGACGATTTAAGGTCACCTACTATCAAGAATGCCCAAGTTTGCCGAAGTCCCCCAACAGCAGTTCATAAAGCAAATTATGTAAACCATGGAATCATTTCTCCATACAAGAGTTCACAGACAGAGGCGGCTCTTTTCTACAGTCCAGAAACTGCTGAACTTGAAGAGGTCTATACCATTCTGGATGAGGAGATGTTGTCGCCCATGTCAGGGTACAACATGAAGAAACAGACTGTTCAAAATGAGGCAGACATTCTGAAAAACACACCTTTAGAGAGCCTGAGCTTCTCTCCAGCTCAAGCAAGCAAAGGTTTAGGCCATGGGCACATTGGAGGCTGGGATGATCCGCATAGTAAGTGGTGCAGAAGTGAAGATGTAAAGGAGGAAGAGGAGAGAGTTTATGAACAAGTTGATGATCCACCAGCGCCAAAACCAGTACAACGGTGTGATTCTTACCAAAGGTACATGTGCTCCTCTGGAAACAAGGACTGTTCTCAGTTGTACAATGAACCCATGGGAAATGCTTTGACAGAGGTTGAGATTAATGTTGATGAGGTCCCAGTTGGGATGATGCTGACCTCAACGAGACATGACAACACATGGGAGGAACTCACAAGTCCAACAAAACGACATACTATTTACCAAAATAGTGAGTCTACTCCCAAATATACCCCTCAAAAACATACTTACCGGCTTTCTCAACAAAGGCTCCCATCACATATAGCCAATGTAACATTTTCACCATGTCCCTCCCCACTGAATCACACTCACACTCAGCTTTCAAATCACCAGCCCCAGTCTAGCCACCCCTCCGACCCCTCTCCTTTTCACAGACCTCTTGATTCTAAACATGTCAAGCACTCTCCATTACGTCAGAACTCCTACCCCACTACCAGAAGCAATCCTATAGCTGTTCATGATAACTTCAACATCTCTTACGCCCAACGTAATTACAGTTACATCACTGATGAGTCTTATCAAAACAGGCTGGGACATAAACAGATGGAGAGGGAGCAAGAGAGTTGCTTCCAAAATGGATTCCCTTCTTCTGTACGTTTCCCTGAACAACCCTCAGAATCTACAAACACCTCCAAAAGGCGTGATCCATGTTCTCCTTACTCAGACTTTGATGAAGTATACAGTCAATCACAATCGAATGGCATTACAACGTCATCAGAAACTACAGCTCCTCAAAAGGCACGGCTACCCAGTCAAACAGTGTCATACACCCAGGGACCGGTGAGGGACCAAACACAAACTACTTCCCTCATCAATATTATGCATCAGTCACAGCCTGAATCCAAATTGTCGCTGCACTCAAAGGAGGGGCCTTTGTCAATTTGTCACAAGTCAAGTACCACAGAACCCACCCCATGCAAGTCCAAGTCCCTGGGCGACCTAACCTCTGAGGACATATCATGCAACTTCAAAAGCAAATACAACATAATTTGTCGCAGTTTCATCACTCCCCATATGAGGAGACAGAAAGGAACGGGAACCAGGGGGGAAGTAATGAGCCAATCACAGCCTTGTGATCCACTTACTGAACAGCTTCGTAAACTGGTCAGTCTCGAGGGGGATGACATTGAAAGAGAAAGGCCACAGTCTCTTCAGCTACACCACGAAGTTGAATCCCCACAGACAACAAGCATGGCTCCCATATTTTCAAGGGATATAGACGATTCTCCTCCACCCCTCACCCGTCGCTTGTCCTCTCGGAGCCAAAGCAGAGTGCGCCACATCAACAGCCGTGCCCGGGAACGACAGCAAGAGTCTCTAAAATCACGGGCTGGTGTTATGGTGAGTAGTACCACCACCAGCATTGGTGGGGTAGTTTTAAGAAATAAACCAGCCTCACAAAATGCACCCGCTAACAGACACTCAACTGGTTCCTACATAGCCGGTTATCTTGGGCACCTGGAGGACAGGGGTCTTCCTGAGGGAGCTTGTACATCCTTAAGGTATGGAAATGGCGATAATCACGGAGATCGCTATAGTACAAATGACGCTCTTTCATCCACAGAATCTTCCCATTTTGTGTCAGAGCCTGAGGTCTACTTCCTGCTCAGACTCTAGCACTAACCACAACCTCAGTATTTATTTACCGTGAAAGATAGACGATCGGACGGGAAATTTGTCACCATGACAAAGGGCTGTCCTTTACGACACTATTCTGGGCTTTTTGTTGAAAGGCAGTGTAAGTAAAACACTTAATATCCCTGTTTGGGTGGCATGAATTCCCTGTATGAAATGTTCACAGTTGAATAGTGAATGGTCTGTATAGTCTGGAAGTGTGTTGTTTGTGTTCTAGTCAAAGTGTAATTATACTTGGGAATGTCAAATTCCCTCCAAATGGCTTCCTATTCTGATTGTACAAATACTTGTTTTCTTTGTCTTTATGATGTCCTTTGTGAAGGAGTGTTGTCCTGTTCGCAAACAATTTGTCCAAAAAATGTATCTTTTGGGCAAACAAACCGTATTGAATCACTTTCAGAATAGACCGGTCCATTTCACAGTTCAGCTGAGTCCTGCAATGAACTGCTGTGGGGGAACCTGAGCCTTATTTCGTTTCCCATGCCTCACTCACTGAAAACAAAACCTACACTGAAACAGTGTTGCCAATTTAGCTAGCGAGTATTCACCCTTAGCGATTAGCAACCAATCTCGTGACTTTTTGGGGGGGGTTTTGGAGACAGACACGAAGGCACATATTTTGTGGTTACTGTCCTCTATAAGTGTGTGCAACCATGATCTCAAAAAAATTCTAATGATTTGGTACACCTAAAAGAACTGTTGCCCATGCGAAGACTGCTACATTAAAAACGAAGCAAAAAAGAACTGGTTTCTAGGGAATTTTATTTTATCATTTGTATGTGTAATATAACCACTCAGATACAGTTAACCAATGTCAAACAACATATGTAAGTGTCCCCTCCATTTTCAGTGGGGTTTCTCTATTTTTGTTGCGTGTAACTATTCCTGTTGTTTCAGATCTCCAACGAGTTTTTGTTGAGAGACAATTGTAGCTGTACATTTATGTTTGTGCATGTTAGCTGTGAACATGTCAGGCATGACTATGCACCAGTTTAAACAATAGATGTTACATGGCCCAACATTTGCACAGAGCTAACACACGAGTTGCATCAACAACGATGAAGTACATAGGTTTATGTCAGGTGCAATACGGTAAATACACATGTGCTTGAACTTCTTGCTCTGTATGATTGTACACATTGAAGAAAATCTGCAAATATGATTTGGAATAGAAAGGTTTTTATTTTTTTAATTGCTTTGATACAGAATACAAAACTATATCCTGTTGGTTGTGGTTATTTTACTGTATATATACCATAAAGGACTGAAAAGAGTGCAAAATGTTGTTGTTTTTTTCTAATTGTTGCAGTGTTACACCATATTTTCTCTTTGTATTGTTGCTCATCAAAGACCTGTGGGCACTTTCCTACCAATGCAATAAAGTATGACATTTCAACAAATTCTATGTTATGCTCAGCTTTTACTTACATTGCTTAGTATCTAAGGATAAGTACGAAGTGAAGTGCCAAATCAGTTGTTTTAATGTCACGTCCTTATCTCTCACAGTCTGCCAATTCATGTATAATGGGACTTAATTGCTCATGAAATGACTTGAATGGGGCTGGCAAATGGCACACCTGTTGCTTTGTGCATAAATTACCAATGCTTCTTCGAAGTTTGTCTTGGACATGAATCCGTGACTTGCTTGAAAATCAAAGGAAAAAGGCACACATACAGTGATTAGTAAATGATTACATTAATGAAAACATTAACCCCCTTTCATTCACTCATCCCACAGTATATGTGACCATTATTTGAATTACCACATTTACACAGGAGTAATTGTGCATGATTGTACACACACAATTACTTGGTAGCATTGATTGTTTTTTTCCACCATCACTCCAGAGAGGAGTGATTTTAGGTTTTGGCTTGTGTCATCAGTTTGACGCACCTGAAAATGCTGCACAACCATAATAAAAATTGACATCAACCCACAACCTTATTAGGGAGGAGTTTGGTCTTATGACTCAAGATTTTACATTTGAACACAAACGACTTGTCTTTATTATCAGGAGGTTTTGAATATATATAATAAATCCTCATAATGTTGGTATAGAGTTTTAACGTGTGTATTATTCATTATGTCTAAGTAAAACTTTAAATATTCTTAAACATCTTTACCTTTGTCTACTCATAGCCATCTTCATAATGTAGTAATGCAATTCCATTCATTATACCTTTCTTCTGATCTCAGTTTAGATCTATTGCCATTGAAATATATGTAGACCTTAGTGTTTGCGGTGGAGGACATCAATAATAACAGTACCCTTCTACCAGGAGTGAGTCTGGGCTACCGTATTCTTGACAGCTGTGGCTGGGCTCTGTTAAGTCCTATGTCTTTGGTTGGAGGAGAGCCAAGCACCTGTGGTCTAAAAGCATCTTCTGCTCCTCATGAACAACCCAGTAAGAAAGCAGGTATGAGTTGATCTGTTTCCTGAAGCAAATATGAGTGGTAGTGTCATTATATATCTAATGTTATCAGCAGGGGGTAAGTCTGCTCCTTTGCTCATCTGTCTTTCTTCCTCTACATCTGGGAATATGCTTTCCAGAATCCTGGTGCCATTTTCTGATCCAGTTGTAAGTAGACACATTTTTATTAGAGAAAAAGATATTTTTTATATCATCCTGTGAGAGCAGTTATTTGGCCAGTTGCCCTTGTCTTAGCAACAGATTAGTTTCCCAACTGGCGGAGCACTGCTCATTGCCTTGTTAAGGGTCCTGAATGAGTCAACGTCGCTAGCTTGCTAACACTGAGACAGAACTAAAGGCATTAACAGTTTTTTTTTTTTTTGGTCCTTGATGCTTGCATTCACCAGTTCTAGTTTATTTATAGGATATAAAAAGTAGCAGCTGTCTGTTCCGCCTTCGCCTGGTGTCGGGCTGACTAGCTAGCTCTTGTATCTCGGCTAACCCAGGGGTATTTTTCAATTGTGCAGCTGTTTCAGTTGTGGTCAAGACTCAAAAGCTAACAGCCAACAGCTAACTACATGGCACCGTTAACATGTAGCTCATCGTGATGTCGAATATACAGTATATGACTGACCTGTCATGCATAAAAGCTAAAACGTCCATGTATTAGCTCTGTATTGACATTTCAGCACACAACTGGTCCCCCAGACACGAAGCACCGCGCTCTTCACCTTTCCAAACGATGTCAGTCTTTTTCCTCCAACGGAGGGACTGAACCGAAAAAGCCGCGGAATGTGCCGTAGAGTGGAGTTTTCTTCTTCTGTCCAACCGACTCTCCGGTGAGCATCTGCAACTATCTCCCCCTAACGGCGACATGGTGTACTGCGCTGTCACTCGATTTGTCCAGCTGAAGTTTGCCATCACGCGGACAGATGAAAGCTGTACATTGGATGGAGTCCTTTAGTACACACCAGATAGATGTTCAATACTATCTTTTAATCTTATTTCAATTTTATGTCCAAATTTCTATGAACTTTTCTTGATATCCTATTAAGGTGATTTTGCACACACACTCACAAAAATCATCATCAAGCATCATTCATAGTATTCTAAGGTAGGTCTGATGTATGAGGCTGTATAGCTCAATAGGTTAGCTCACTGACCCTGGATGCCGAACCGAAGCCCAGCCTGGGCGTGCACCCCAGGATGAGCAAAACCGAGTCACACCATGCTCGGTCACGTGGTAAGATACTTGGCATGACCCAACCAGGTAGGTCTGTACTGGAGGTCGCAGGGTCCAGAGACAACGGGCCAACATCTAGACTGACAAAATGGTGATGGTCAATGACATAGTAGTGGTGGATAACCACCAGAAGAAAGTGGTGGTGAGAAATGTAGCAATCCCCAGTGATGGCAGTGGTGATAGTGATAGTAGTGGACAGTGCCTAGTGATAGCAACAATAGGGAGAAGGTACACTCAAAGACCAAGACATACCAAGGGCTGAAAGAAGAGATGATGAGGGGTGAGCAGGAAACAGTGATACCAGTGGTGACTGGGACACCAGGGGCAGTGACCCCACCCAAACTGGGAGATTAATATATTGAAATATGTAGGATGAGACAAAGAAGTGGATAACAAGTTTTTATGTGCTTTTACACAGGAACAACAGAAGCAGTTGTATTGTCATGGTTAAGACTCTATACAGAACAAATTGAGAGTGACATTCAGAACATAAAGGGACATTCATCAAAATGACTGACATTGTGCTCTTGACCGTTCACATCCCTACTAATTGGTTCAATTTATGCGTAATATTTCAAAAGGAAATACAATCACAGTCAAAACGAATGTCACTTAATTCGGCACATGTGCAGACGCACCACAAATAGTGCACTTTGTACTCAAAGTTGGTCAGTGTGTTCATACAGTAAGGCAAATCAACACACCCAACACCCACACACTGTACATTTAATCTAGTGAAACATGGCACACGTCTATCCTCTGAGGTCTGGACGACCTGGCGTCTGAGGAATATATAACAAAAAGTCTGTCGTCCCAGCTGTTGACAGCAGGCGGAGCACTGCTGATAGAATCCAGTGGATGACTTCCTAGTCAGAAGTCTTTATCCTCAGAGCATGAGATGACCATGACCTGGCGACTCCTGAAGTCCCAGATTGCTGTGAGATGGAAGGCCATATTTGAAAAGACGACCAGGTACTCAAACAAGGCAAAAAGTGTATAGCCTGTGAAAAGACGCAAAGAGAGCATGTGAAATGGAATGTTTCCAGATTTAATCACATTTTCTTTCTGGATTTCATACTTACTTCCTGATTCACAGTACATATTGTGTTTCCAGTAAAAGAATCCAGCAAAAAGGCAGAAGCAAACATACAGGAGTAAGGAACGGACTTTCCAACGGTGAGACTTAAGATCCTGCGTAAACAAACATACAAAAGCTCTAACACAAAAATCAGTATCACAAATTAACAATGTGCAATCTGAATTCGCTTACCTCAGGACACACCGGGTACTTTGTAATCACCTTCCACAAACGACAGGTTATCAGCATGTGGAAAAGTGAGCCGACAAGGAACAGGATGAATCCCTCCTTATGGACAACTAGACAGAAAAACAACTGGACTGTATTTGTAATATTTAATGGTGAATTAGATTTTTTTTTTTTTTTAATACATTAGCAATAAACAAAATCTATATTTTACTGAAGCCTCCCATTCTCAAACATTACTAACACATCCGTTTTCATCCATATCTTTTCTAATTTGAGGTGCACATTCATGAAGGTCATATTGATTGATGTTGGTGTCCACCAGCCCCCCTCCCTCTTTTATTTCTATCTCCTTTTGATATTGAATTGATAATGTGAATATTAGCATTATTATGACATTTATTAGTATAATATCAATAAAATGTGAATTTCTCAATAGTTCATTATCCACCTAAAAACAATTCCTCCTCAGACACATTCTCCTCTCTGCAGTCAAATGTATGATAAG
>JBBMJM010021979.1:0-18830 GCA_037832705.1 Centriscus cristatus
CACTTCAGACACAAAGCGTTACATGATCCTCCGTCAGCCACAACACACACACACACACACACACACACACATCACTAACTATTAAAACACATGATATTATGGATACATCTAGTAACAGGCTCATTGGACACGAACATTAATAGTCACATGGTCCGTCCTAACATTTCTTTATTTGATGAGTTGGTCTCCTAAATGCGTCACGCTGAGGTTGAATGAACGTGCACTGTGACACTGACAAACTCAGTGCTGAAGCTAATTGCGAATCTCTCTTAATGAAAGCTAATGACGTGTGAGCATGTACAGTACTAAGATCTTGTTTAAAGGGTCTTTAACACTCACCGAGCGAAGCTGCGTGTAACAGGCAATTTCCATCTCCACTTGTTGCCAAGGGCAGCAAACTCTGACAGTTGGGAACTACTTTCGTCCACCAGTTCAACCGTCCTGTAGGCATACGGGAAAAAAGTTCACCTTGTTCCAATGCATGTGTCACAGCACCTGTGGTTCAGTGAATATGTAACGTCTATAACAATAATAATAATATGAAGATATTTATGAAGATTTTTGCTTTATTTTTATTTGATCTTGTAATCTTTCTGTTTTCTAAATGATATGCTCTTTCTTTTCCATAAGTTGTTGCTGTAAATTGACAAAGAGTCTGCTCAAGAGTTCCTATGAGCTTTGGTAGTTTATGTTTTATCCAAAATAGTAACTTTGAACCCAGTCTTTACATGGAACATGAATTCTAAGTCAACTTTCCAGACAGTCTTTTCTGTCCTTTTCCACGGCATCCTCAGCTCTGGAATTTTACAAAATATATGCATGAACATGTTAATCCTATATGGGTAAATCAGGATTCCACCTGAGCTTCACCAAACGTCTGATACCTTATGCAACCCACTAAACTGGAAGGACAGGAGTCTGAGAAGCACTAAGATGTTTGTGGTTTCTGTGTTGCAGACAGATGGGTGTCAACATTCACCTGTGCTGATGCTTGCAAAAGCTTTTATTTGTCTGCTCTCACCTGCATGCTCCAGCGCCACCATCATGGACTGCTCAATAAGATCCCTCTCAATGAAGCCGCGGAAGTCATCCCGGTACATGGTGAGGTCTGGCAGTTGGAAAGTACACAGGGGTGTGTCCAGGAGTGGCTCACTACTGCTACCTCCGGTGCTTGACACATGAGAACGGGCCAGGGACACGATGGTGGAGCTGGCGTGGGAAATGCCTCTCGACAGGCGCTTTTCTGTCGCTGCTGAGAACAGTGGCAAAGGTTGAGTGGAAAAGCTGCTGGTAGCTTCAAAGACAGATGACATCATTAAGGGCATTGTGGCCCAGAGACACTAGTGAAAGATGGATAGTATCTATCTGTCTGAAAGACTTTGATAGGAGTGGAACTCAACTCGCTTGCTCATCGTCATCCAACGTCACCCACTGCGTCCTGTACCTTGAACTGGTGTATATCCAGCATGCTGAGTTGGGTTATGTAACATACAACAAGTGGCTTTTACCTTGCACCACCTCATCTTGACGCTGGAGGATTGGCCGCCCCACCCGTGCCATCTCCTTTTCAGGAGGGAGATATGTCCTCTGCTCCGTGAAGGAATATGTCAGGTTCCCAGCATGCACCTGTCGCAGCTGCTCAAAGTCACTGAGGGCGGCGGTGAAGTCCCAGTTTTTGCCTGCAGAGAGAGAAACAGTAACAGCATGTTTGTCAAGTGAACAAGTCGAGCAGGACGACCATCACATGCTCTCATGTCGTGAACATGACATTTACTTAAGGTAAAATATTTAACTTAAGTCAAATCACACCTCACGTTACTTTAAAGACCTTCAGACTTTGTCTGCACCTTGTTAAATATCAGTATTTGGAGCTGGTTTGGTTTGCTGCATTGCTAGTCATTACATTCAAAAACTGATGATTCGTATCATTAGTTTTAACTGGGACTGCTGCTAGGCAACCACAGCCGTGTTAACCCCAGCTATGGCCGCCTTGGTGTAGCATCAACTAATTGAAACAAGACAAGTGGCTCTTTCCCAAAAAAAACTGTGCAAGTCTTAATGAAAGATAAACATAATTATTTTTTAAACCAGATTAACATGTACCTGGCTTCAGTAATAAATATTTGGTTTGACTTGATTTGATTATTGTTATTGTTCTATCTGTGGACCAACTGAAAACGTTCACCTCGAGTGCCATCTTCAGAGAAGTCTTTGCTTTGCTTTTACGACTGCATGCCATACAGTACAATAAAATGCTTTCACTGCAATGTTGTCCATAAAGTTCCTGTGGTTTGTAGCTGTGCCCAAGCTATTTCCTGTCCCGCCTGCTCATAGCTACAGGTTGCCGCAGGTCATGAGGTTCATTCTCCAGCCTTCTTATTGGCTCTTGGCAAAGCCCATGTAGATGGTTCTCGTTATATATATGACGATAGAGATTAAATTATATCTAAGTGGACAATAAAAGTAATATGATATTTAAGTATATATGCTTAAGACTGTCAGACTGCCAAAAAGGGAAAAGCAATATGAATGAACAGTCTTGACGACCCTTTTCAAATTTTTACTTTAAATATAACTTAATGTATTGTGAGGGCTCAAATACCCCAAACCTGTGTGTAATATTTACTGTAATTTCACCCTTCACACAATTTAAAGACAAATTGAAATTTCAAACATTTTACAACATGTGAATTGCTGTCGTATGTATGAATGTTGCATTCTGTCACATAATATAACAGAAAATAATTCACCCTCGAGCAGATCTCTGGCCAATCCGGGTTCAGCTCCAGTGGAACGGACAAAGTCGGACAGGACTGCGTCCATATCCACGGTCATGTGATCATGAATTCACTAGTTGGCAGGTTGCGTGCAGGCAGAGAAAAATAAATCAATGGACTCTGCTCCCCTCAACAGGATAGCAAGGGACAGGGGGAGTGAGTGGCAGTCCTCTGCCCCGCACTACTCTACCAGCCACACCTGTGGGACAACACAGAAACAAGATGATCAGACCTCATCATGTTCACCGAATCATGGCATTTCTGTTATTATGATATTTTACTGTGTGAATTACTCTGGATTGGCATCTACTGTATATATATATATATATATATGTAGGTACAATGAGTCGGAGACTTATTGTACCATTGTCTGGCTGAGCTGTCAGAATGTATAAAATGAAAAAGAAAAGAAAAACAAATACAAAAAAGAAAACATGGGAAAGGGCATCAGAGCGGCTGTGTTGATAGAGGCCGACAGAATGCCGCGGGATGGGAACCGACAGCGTGGCTGTCATGGAATCTGCTTATCAGTCCAACTCCTTATCAAGTTCCATATTAATTCCTGATCAAGTATGACTCTTACATGGGTTTTCAGAGATCACGGAATAGTTGCACACCATTCATTTGGATTTTCCATGTCAAACCTGCCTGCACAGTGCTAATGTTATTATATAACCTATATTAATGGACGCTCTGCGCGGTCGGGAAACAGGCACTTATGCATTGGGTGTCAGATGCATAACGTTCGTGGAATTTCAACCCATGGCGTGGAGCAAGAGGTTTCCAGTAGCACACATCTATAAGTTTCCCTGCCTCAAACAGACATGTCAAAATGAAAGCGTGCTGTAGCCTGTTTTGCTTTTAATCTGACACAGGCAGACACCTGTCCCACCCATGTCGGCAGCGGCACACAAAGGGAACAGGTTTCACAGAAGTGTTTCATCTGATTCCCACATGAAAGGCAGCTGCTGTTAAGTATTTATTCATTTGGCACCGAGGCGACTTATCTGTGCAGTTTCTCTAAAGAAACCATCCAACCCATAACGATCAACATACTGAGTGATTATGTAACGGTGTCTGTCTGTTTCTTGTAGGTCTACACACATCAGATACATAACAATTCGGATTTGACTGCATACACTGAAAATAAGGTTGACCTCCCTGTTATGCAACGGAGCAACGTGACGTGAGGGAAATGTCTAGCCTCTTGAAATCAATTAAGAACTTTCACTCTTCAAAAGTCAAGGCTGAAGCTGGTCGCTGAACTCCACGCAGAAAGGAAAGAAAGACGCAGTGTCAGCGATCCGCAGACAACAGAAGCACAGACAAAAGGCAAGAAACAATCCAGTGAGAAAGGAGCCCATCGAATGACAAAAGCTTTCATTTTTTTATTTGAGGAAAGATGAGTGTAACTACAGTGTATTGGCAGTGCTTTGAACCCCATTCACACCGTTTTATCAACAGTATAGCAGATCATATAGAACCCTACTGATCAACAAAGGCTACTATGAATACAGGACCACCTGCCAAAAGCACTTAGTAAAACGTTCTTTGTGTTGGAGATCAGTTTTTAAAAAAAAAAGTCACAGGCATGTTAAAACTGGCATCGAGCGATCCTTAGTGCCGCCCGGGTTGAACAGCTGCAAATCAAATGAAGTGAAGCATTTAAGTGACGTTCTATCACCAGTAGGGAGATTAACGTGCTTCAGCATACACAGCAGACCTAAGCTAACAGAGTGAAGCGTGGTCTTTCAAACATACACTTGACTAAAATGCAGCATTCAAATGTAATCATGACACAAATTCTAACAGGGTTAATGAATATTCAAGGCATTATAAAATTGCTGTAAACAGTTTTATAACTGTCCAGTAATCATGTCACCTTGAAGTTTGGAAACTGCCAAATTCAGTGCTGACTGGCTTTTGTTTAATCTGCCTACAGTCATCTATTCCCATCCGTCCCATGGCTCATCCGCCACCCAGTGTTCCCGCCTCATCTCTGACTCAGTGAACCCATCTCCACTGCGCCTGATGAGTCACGAGTTTATTCCTCTTGCACCTCTCCATCATTCTCGCACTTCGCATCCTCTCTACCTCCCCCAGTTCCTCCATTATTATTAAAAGTGACACAGGCATGCAGAGGACAAACAAACCCAGGTGTGAATGGCTTCACTCCGCCAGGAGGAGAGTATTCTACAGAGTCTTCTAACATTCTGACAAAGACTAACAGACGGAATGGAGCGCGATAAGGCTGGCAACAAAAATGACCACGTTACATGAACAAGTAAGAGGATGGGCTCTGAACCAGTCCAGTTTGATGTGAGCCTGCAGTGACATGAGCCATGTTTCCATCCAAAAGTGATGCAAATCACTGGGAAACGGGCAATAAAAGAAAAAGAATCCTGTGTGTTTCCATTAAAAGTACAGACTTTGATGAATACCACTGTCTGGCGCAGGTTAGAAAACTCCTGCAAGTTTTCAGGGCCGTAGAAGCAGAGATGTTGAAGGAGTTTATCAGATTCAGATTCAGATTCCAAGATGTGTGAACAATGAGGCACCTTGCGCCACAAGTGGATGTCTCATGGGATGGCACCCATGTCCTGTACTCCCTCCATCCAACGGAGACCAGGACTACGTTAACTGAAAGGGGAGGCCCTCCGTCATCCTACCGGCAGTCATAGATGATCAGTACCAGATCAGGGACACCTGCGTTGTAGTATCCAGCACAACGTACAGGTATGAGTATGTGGCATCAGACCTAATTCAAACATAACTGCTTCAACCCCCCCAATGTTTTCCGAATCAACCAACATCCCGCAATAGAAAACGGATTTGTTCAAATCAGGGGATTTTAGTTTGAATTTTGACATTTCCATCATAATTTCCCGATGCGATACTTGTAGATATGCATCTAAACAGGCTGATTGAAGCGTGACCATCGAGCTCAGTGTTTACAAATTGTATGGAGACTCTCTTCAAGGAGTCATGTCTTTTAGGTGAACTTACAGTCTCATGTTGAAACCTGAGCCAGGATCAACCCACCAATGACACATGTTCAGCCGGATAACTACACTGAATGAGAATGTTCTGTTCACACAGAGCTATTGTCACATTGCTGGGTGATGTGAAAGGATCAGCTAGAATCATGTGATGTTTTTACCCTCATCCTGACCCGAGGTCGAAGGTAAAGGTTGGATGCTTGTCTGGCTTGAGCAAACAAGGGTAAAGGGGAAGGCCTCCGCGGCATTTTTCAACAACAGTTTATCCACTTATTTACTTGACTGGCTGTTTAGAAAGTTTCAGCAAAGCAGAAAAATAAAACGAATCCACTTTGACAGAAGACAGTTTTTTATACCCTCCTTCGCATTTGCAGTATAGGTCAACAGAGTAGTTGAACTTTTATCTTCTCTTGGTGGGCTAGGGGTCAGCGGGCTGCTCTTGTTGTGGGTCCTGAGCATATTGGCACTTGAGAAGTTCTAGGCAGTCAGCAAGCAGCTCCACTGGAGAAATCAGGGTTTCGAACCTTGCTCAAGGGCACCCCGATGATCACTTCACTTTCACCCTTCACACTTACTGTCTCTGCCAGCGTGATTAGCATACAAGGGTACAGCATGTCAAAGACAGCTTTTGTTTGTGTTGGTATTTTACAACCATAACTGACTTGTTGGCAGCAGTCAAAGTGCACATTGTTGAGCTGTGAAACCACTGGAGCTCATTATTGGTATCATCATATATATTATTACTTCCTGAAAACACTGATCAGTGGCCAAAGGTTAAAAAAAAAAAAAATTGGTATCCAGCATAAGAGGAAAGAGAATTTGTGGTACGCTAACGGCATCGCTGCCAACATGGGGCAGCCTGTGATTTGTGTCTGGGATGGCTGGGCTTTTGTCTGGCAGGAGGCCTTACGTAACTGGAGCTGCTGACAACACGTGGGTGCAGAGCTGAGGGCTGAGAGAATGGCCTAGATCGGGAGGGAGACAGAGGTCACCATAGCCTTCTGCATCGGAGCTTGGTGAAGCGAAACAGGTCAAATCCCTGCTAGGATCAAAGACACACATTTCTTTTGGATGACCCTTGTATTATGTATGAGGTAAAGATTGCCTTCACATCTGCGATGTCACATATGGTGACTATCTTTTAGTTTTTTCACTTTGGGAGTTCAACAAACCAGATTGTCTGGCATGTCGGATGTAAATCTAATCAATCAATGCCCCCCTAAAAATAGGAAAAGGATGATGACATTGGTTAAGAGAGAAGACCTGTAAACAACTGACCTTGTAAAACTACTATGCAACCAGAGTAATTGGATCTGGACATGAAACTAGCTGTCAACAGTACACCCCCTATCCCCCATGTCTTTTAATCAAAAGGGAAATCTCTATCTAGTAGTGGTGCTGTTGCTCTCTAACACTGAGGTGTTCCTCAATTACATGTGTCCGGGATGAACCGTTGTAACATCAAACTGTTGTACCGTTGCGATGCTGCAGACAGCCAAATAAACACGTCACTGAAATGACGCACGAGAAGCTCCAGAATTGAGAAGGAGTATTTGCCTAGTCTGTTAAGAAACTTTACCAAATGTGGATGAAATGTGTTTCCTTTAAATGGTCAGGTCACAATAAATGATAGGATCTATAAATGTGTCAGTTCTATTTTTGTTCCATCACATCAGTCTTTCCTGTGATCTCAGTAAACACCCCCTCAGCCTTGCAAAACCATATGAGAAACGAAATGCAAACAGGGCAGCATGATAAGGCTGGTTTGAACTGTAGAACAGGTGATAACTCGTATCCTGAGCAGCATCACGGGCAGGAAATAACACACACCCTACCTGGTTAAATACAGATAGACAGGAGATTTTAGAAAGACATGAAATACTAAAATCTCTACCAATCTGCTGCATTTTCAATCATTTCTTGTATTCTGAGATTTTTAAAAAAAAAAATCTTTGATGGGTGTTGCTTGTTATTCTCAAAGCTGCAGACTCAAGCCCACAAATGTAGGCGTAAACATGGCCAGTGCTTCCTTGCTCCTGCACTTTTTCAGTGGGTCAGGGGCCTGCTCACTTAACCGCTATGAAGTCGGGTTTTCCTGTGGACGATATCGGTAAACAGCTTACTACTGAAGGAAAACAGGAGAGGAAGGAAAACAAAGGTGTGGTGCGATTGCCGTCCTTCGGCTGTCTTTATCTTTGGAGTACAGTAATCTGGTTATTGACTGAGTGCAGTCAGCCTACACCGACTCCTTACATAACATCAGCGCTATAGCTGGGAAAAAGGCAGATCACTGCCAGGCTAAGGAATAGCAGATTATGAAGCCTTTAGTGGCAGATAGTTGGACGATGAGAGTAAGAGATGTACATTTTACATGATTTATAAGTACATAGAAAAGGAAAGAGCTTATCATTCAAATGGTGGACCTTAAAGTTAAGAGAAGAAATCCACAAATAATTCTGTAGTGGATAAAATTGGTCTCACTGTGGTCAACAAAGCACCTTCGATTTTCCCGGTATGGAACTGACCATTTGCTTTTGTCAGTCAAGAAAAAGCAAAGGTTGTGTCAATCTATTTTGTCAGTTTCTGCACCATCAGTTGTCTTCAAGGGCATCTGGCTGCACGGTACCATCGGTGTAACGTTGGCATATTACTTTCCAAGAGCTTGCATAATCCTACAGCGGTGCATTGTAAACACTGCCCCAGGCGTACTGTGAAGGACCACTGCAGAGAGGTCTGCATCGCTAAGCAAACCACCGCTCTTCTTGGTTTCTCAAAGTCAAAATACATGCATATTTAACAATATCACCAGGATTGTTGTTTTCATTTTCACTTCTATCTTGTAACATTTTTTCACTCATGTCCCAGGGACATTCCACCACGTGGCTTGAACATGCTTGACCGCAAGTGTTTGTCATTTGTATGTGTAAATGAATATACAGTTGATGCTGATCTGCTTCAAACGTTGTCCTGTCAAAACAGATACGCACAAAATATGACTTCCCTCTCAAGGCCTCCATATCCCATATGCTGGCTAAGATATGTCCCACACTGAATCAGTCTCAGATTCACAGAATCAGTACGATCTGATCGAACAGCTGGTTCTCTAGAAGGTGTTGTTGTTGCCTCTGTAGCCACTGGTTGATACGCAATCACAAAATCATACTGCCACAGGCCTGTTGCTTGTCTAATCCCTTTCTCTATCCTGGATGTCTTACCCACCTGTCACAGGTTTATTATCACTTTTAATTATTTCAGAATCAGAACTACTTTATTAACATGTTTGAGATGTGTAAGCCATTGTAACGTTTGAAAATGAAAATGTGGTGCTTTTCATCATGTTTATGTCCACCTCCTCCACCACCTGTAGCTGCAAGACTTTGCTTTCCTTCCTCCTTTCCCTCTGGCTGCTTAGACACTTTATTAGGTAGTCTATTAAAGCTGGCCTCAGAGTTTCCTGGAGCACGTCAGCGCAGTCAGGCCCAGTAATCACCAGTCAAGGAGTGCTAATTAACAGCCCCATGAAGCCGGCTGCTGTGGAGGAGGCTATAGGGAACCATAAGCAACATGCCCACATTCCTCACACACTGCAATACACAGTGATCAGTGTTGCTGCTATGGACACATGAAACAGCTGGTTTAGAATCAAAACCTGGAACAAGGGGTGAGTGAGACACGTGAAAGTTAATCAATGTGCTGTAAGTGCATAATTTTTGCACAAATAACACCTAAATTGAGAAGAAGAAAAGAGGAACTGCCTTTATAGGACAGGATTGGTTGAAGAGGTTTGAAGGATAACGTGACAAGAGGGAAAATTGCAAGTTAAGTTTCCAAAAAACTGCCAACTCTGTGGGTGAGAACTCGGCACTCTACCCTGGTGACTGCAAGCCTCTGCATCCATCTGAACATCTGAAATCAGTACAAGCAGGAGGACCCCCACTTCAGTCAGAATGTTTTAAACGCTGCAGGAAGAGAATTCATAGATATTGAGTGAATTTGTTTTAGAATGAAATGCAATGGTGCACTCGGCCTGGTAAAACAAAAAAAAAAACAAAAAAAAACAAGGGATGCAACTATGACTTGCAAGTACGCTGTTATTGAACCAGACTAATCCAAATGTTTAAGATCAACGACTAAGCCAGCCTGAATGTGAAGCCAAGCAAGCCCAGATAGATCTAAAGTCAGCGGCTAAACAAGCACCAGCCTCTGCAGGCGGGTTGCACTAATGCTCATGTGAATCCCCACGTGCTGCGGGCCGGGCGCTGTACACTGCTGGGCCACTTCACGTCATTCCCTGTGTGATGTCATCCTGGGTGACAGGCTTCTCATTAGGGCTGTGTGGGATTACTCCTGCTGTCCTGGATCAACGGGGCAGAGCAACAGAGACTAATGTGTTCAAGTCTGGGCAGAGAAGGAGAGTGGAACTCTCATTCGTCAACAGCAAATAGGCCTTGAAATATACAAGCTGTTTGTAAGAAACAAAGGCATAATTTAGCTAAAGTTGATGATGGATTTATTTGCTCTTTCAGCATCAAGTTAATTTAGAAGCCAGACTACCTCCCTCTGGAACCCCCTTCCAGTTTCCACTAACTGCAATTTTCAATTCTCGGGCTGGACCAGAATATTTGACTATTTGCGCAATGTGCATTGGTTAGGTATCCTGTTCTCAACTTTGGCATTGTTCACATATTCCGAGGCTGCACAGCATTCATCAGGGACAGAGCTGCATTCTGTGCACATGAAACCAACATCAAAGCATGTACAAGATTTATTCTGCTTTTTAAGTGGCAGATATTTCATTGCAGTAACCTAATATTGTGTTTACAGATCTTTTCATCCATATTGTCTGCCACTGTGTTTCATTGGATTAAGTTTGGTCTCTTGGTCTTCTTGTGTTTATTCTGGTGGGGCTACACAACCAGAGTGTGACAGTGAAGCAAACTCATTGCTCTTCATTTATGTCAAACTCAGGTCTCATCGAGCCAGTAAAAACGGAAACTGGTTGAGGTGAGTTATGACACACTTGGATTTGGGTCAGGTTTGGACAGAAACATTTGACAGAGAGACAAGAGGAGGACATTGATGCACAGAAAGGAATACTGTTTTAGTTGTATTTAAAAAGACAAAAGAATAGATGGCTATACAAACATAATTTACAAGAATGAACATTTGAGAACACGAAATGTCACTAAACAAAAATCTCCACAACGGTCCATCAGTGGTCAAACAGCAACAGATGCTTTTATATCTCTTTTTAAAATAAACCGGGATACAAAGCAATGCCAGCTGGAATGTGTCAGTGGTTCATTTCACAAAAGACTTTTGTAATAAAGTAGGTGCTATTAAAATCTTCTTAAAATCTCCTTAAAATTTAAATGTCTTACACAGTAGGCACAGCTTGCTGTCTTTGTAAGATCATTAGTAATCACCTATTCACTGTAGAGGAGAAAAGGTGAACCGCACAAAGTAACTGATACATCAAGCTCTTGTTACCGAAGCTTGTGGGAGTGGCATCCCGGGCTGGATGGGATTATGATTGCTCGCACTGGCAGCAGGAGGCAATATCTTTTCTCAAAGTCAAGCAGCTGCTGCCACTCGAGTAGATGCCTTATTTCGGGGTCTCTCCACCCTCACACAAACAGCCTTGGGCACTGGCTAAGTTGCTGTGTCACAAGACTGGCAGGCAACCAGCCACTCCGGGGAGGGTGGGGCTCCGCAGTTTTTTATGACTTGCTGTCTGGACACAGAGGCCTCACAGAGACAAGCCAGCAATTGATCCCTGTCTCGCTGTGGCAATGTGAGGATGAAGGCAGCTTTCTCTCTAGAATCACATTGGTTCTTGTGTAAATTAACCATGTTTATGAAAAATTCCAGGCATTTACATGACGACTGAATGTCCTAACTCTTAAAACTCGTCTGAATGTGACAAGTCAATGTGCGTGACAGACCATCTGGATTTTGAAGTCGTCAGTCTTGTGATCATGGCGATTGCCCCGCTAGTAAACACAGCTAATGAGAAACATGCAAGCAAATCAAATGTACGTGAATTATGACACCCAGGCAACTGGGAAGCAGTGTGGACAATCATTTCAGTTTTTCCATGCTAACTTACCGTCGATAAAAATAAGCTACGTTCCAACAACATCGAGCCATCTACACGTGACAGTAGAGTATTAAGTGGGGCAATAGCAACTGTATAAACACACACAGCACATCAGCATCAGGTCGGCAAATTCTTATGTGCACAAACACCAATGTTAACACAATGGGCAATTTTGATATCAGTTAAAGACCTGGGACCAGTTTCAGTAGCTGGATTAATGAAAGACCTGGGTTTGGTAGCCATGAAATGAGGCAAACTCTGCAAAATGTTCATTTTTTCGTAAGCCAAAGTTTTACAGTTTCATGTGTTTGATCATATGTACAATTAGCAGAAATCTGCAAACTATTTCTTGTTCCTGCTGGGAAATGACCATCACAACACTGAAACACTGATAAATAACATTAAAGTACGCAGATATTGTATAAAGATGTGAAAAATGAATTGTTGAAATCCTCTCGAGAACATTTAAAATATTATGTCACATATTCCACATAGCCCAGACAGGCTGGAATATTTACTCCAGTCAAAGGGCTCAGTCGGGGTCCCAGAAGGTGATGAGATATAGTATCTCCATAGAGTCAGGTGGTAGACTTTGGACAGGATTTATCGCCTTTCCTACAGCGTGTGTGTACGCAGCATAACTGAGCGGAACATGTACTCTTGTCTGTCCTACTAACCCGAAGAAGCACTCATCTGCTTACTTATTAATCTGACCGTGTTTGAGAGATCCTATGGGAATACCTCCACCGTCAAATGGGCCTGGCTTTGAAACTGACACTGTATCCCACCCACACACACACACACACACACACACACACACACACACACACACACACACACAGAATGCAAACAGCTGTTTGGGGGAGCCCTGAGACAGACACATTTAAACTTTCATACCCTTCGCTTTGCTGAAGCAGCATGACCAGCCTGTGAAACAGTACATACACAGACGGGTCAGTCATAGCAGTCCCTGCTAAAGATATTAACGAGTTCAACTTCATCAAGCTATGTAACAGAATATCTCTGAGAGACGTAATATCCCAAATGAATCATGTTTCTGCCAGGCTGAACTACCTACCTGCTTTGACAAGTTACAGACAGACACTGCTAATGGTTCACTCCTGGTTGACCCTCATATATGTCAGTATTTATCACAGAACGACCATGTAGCAGAAATCCCATTAGCGATCTGTCAGTAAATATCTCACATGTCCAAATATCACCTGTTATTTCATAAATTGAAAACCTACCATCGTTCTGATTAATGTATAAATGTATGAATCAAGTGTCTGGCGGATTGCTTGATAGAGTGAAGCCTTCATGATCCATTCTATCATCTTATGATATATATCTTGTTATTGTTCTATATATGTTCTATTTAAGCTTTGATGAAATGGCGAGACCAAGTTATGTTTCATGTTAATATAATATTCACTGTCCACTGTCCACAGAAAAAGCAGAATTTAAAGCAATGATTCCTTCCTCCAGAACCTGCTGTACAGAAAAAAAACATGAAAGACATGGACACACAATGAATGTCCTAGAACAACATAACAGAGCAACACTGATCTGCAGCCCGACACGATGATGAATTTCTCCCCGACTGGAAGTTCATGAGGGGCCAAGAAGCTGGCTACATTCAAGTGACGGAAAAGAAACACAAATCCCACTACATATGATGAATTGTGTGATAATGGAAAAAAACAACAACAGAAAAGTAGTTCTGCATCATATGCTGCAGTTTGGGATGTTTTTCCTTATTTGTTTAGTGTATAACAGTTTCCAGAATTAGTTACAAATACCGATAATGTGCCTTCCATATAGATTGTGATTGTGATTACATATTTTCTCCACATTGCACTGTCCAATGTTCTACTTGACTCATGGAGCATTCATCGAAATAGAAATCATCTGTAGTTGTGTGTAATCCTGTTCACAGAAGGGCCCTGTCAGTGCAGAACTCCAACACCACAAATGTAGAAAATGCAGTGATAAATGAATTTGTCCTGAACAATTTGATTCTTCCAAGGTGAATGCCTAACTTTTTGTGGAAATCCAAATTTTACGTAATCCTGCTGACAGACTCAACAGTGTTTTTCTTGCACTGAATGGTGAAAAGCACAGTAATGCAATGTGTTTCCCTCATCGTTCCTCTAAATCCTATTTAAAATACCAGTGTGTGCCCATGTGCGGCTGTATCTATCAATATGTTCCTTGAAGTGATGAACACTTGCATAATGACGTCTGGCAGTTCAACCTCAAAACAGGCTGTTGGTCAGGGAATGAAAATCATTTTCATTTACATCGGCAAAGAGCATGTTATATTATATTCCACAACTGACACATTGCTGGTTTCTTGCCAGAGTGAATGGTAGAGTAGACAAACCTACCAGGCCTATTCACAAGGACTTCACTTTTCCTCACGGCCACTATTGACGGTCTTCTTGGCAACTGGTGAGGTTGTCACTTGTGTGTTCTGCATTTCAACCGTCACCCAGCAAGGCCAGTGGAACGAATGAGTACAGGTGGGAGGACGTCTCACTGTCTTTTCCCGCAACACAATAACATCCGTATTTAAATTCTGTCTAACTATCTGCGTGCCATGTGGTTCCAAAAAAGAACGTTAACACTCCCTTTAGGCCCCTTGCAGAAAAGAACATGGAACCCTGTCCTTCTTTTCAAGTTGACTGACTATCCTGGTGTCCGAGCAAACAAAAGGGCCCACAAATACCAGCTCTGAATAATTCAAGGCAAAATGTAACACAGCACTCTCTCATCGTGGTGATGTGGGAAATGTTGGCCAGTCACCCCAGCCTCGGTTTCAAAACTCGGATGGGAACGCTGCATCCAATAACAGGCAACGTTATTCAAATGAAAATGAATGTTGAATGTTTTTGTGCGCTTAAACTGAAGTGAGGAATGAATGCAACCAGCCGATCAGCTCCGGAGTTAGAAAGTACATGTGAGTGTGTAACAATTCACCAGTAATTTCCTCTGAGCCGGTACTTAAAGAATATGTTACATCACTCACATACACAACAGTTAATCTCTGTCACGACGGTCGGCACTTTGACAGATAGTTTACTGAAACACAAAATGTGTGTAATAACGGTCATATGCCGACATTTACGCTCCATCGTTCATGCTAAACACCTGCAGTCTGAAAGCAAATGTTATCTTTAACGATCAATTCCGTTCATCGAACACCCTCCCAGCGGTCAGGGAAATGCAGCTCATAGCTCCTGCCAGTGGTTTATCTCAGATGCTGACTATAAGCCAGCTATTAAACCTACGACTATTCTAAGGTGCAAAATATCACCGAACAATACACATGCTTACATAAACGCATTTGAGGCGTTCAGACGCATAGAGGTAGAAGCAGCGTTGTACACGCAACCGCGTAACTTTTATTTGCAAACAATTACCAGTTCAGCAATCCCTCTGGGAACCCGTCAACGCCCATTCAGGGATACATAATTTTCTTTGTCTATATGTGTTCTTAACCTTAACGTTTGGCTAGCAAGTGGCTACTTGGAGCTTGGCTAATCATCAGCTAACGTTAGCTAATGTTGACGCTAGTAGCCTGGAGTATCCCTTACTGCTTACCTTGAACGACCAAGCAGGGATTGTTTTCATCGTTCCATTTCGTTTCCAAGCAAGTACTGGCTTGTGGATGACATGTATGTTTCCAAGGCGAGCAATTCCTAACTTTTTAGCATCTTCGTAGGTAGAACTAAACGTAAAATCACAAACCGGACCACCACCGACAAAGTAATTTCTCCACCACTTACAACAAAAACGTCAAGCGAAGGGTTGAAGCCCGCCCCCACAACGAATGAACCAATCAGACACCGGAGCCTGTTTGACTGACGCTAATAAACACCAATAGACGTTTTCTACAACAATGACTGGCATTTTAACTAGCAAATTGGGACAGCAGAGAACAAAACGTGTGATTGCTAATTGGTTGAAGTCAAAAAGGGGCCAAGTTTTTTTCTGCACATAGCCTATGACTATTACTGAGCCCGGAGTGACAGGTGCTTTGTAGTTGACAAAACAGGCGGGGTGGTAACATTGTCCGGGTGAGGTCATCCAGGATGATCTACTATCCTACCTCATAAACAGTAATAAATGACACCATAAGGAACACAATTAACTTTTAAAAAGTTTAATATTGTCCAAATAATAAAACAAAACACAGCATCACAATAAAATGCAAAAAAAAGAAAAATGGTAGGCAAACTAAACATTTAGAAGGAATCATGAAAAACATCCACATGTAGTCCCTACAAACTGGTGCTGAAAACAAAGGTTGGTTGACAGTTGAATGGTCATCTGTATGCTGCCTTCTAAAGCTTACAGTCGAATCCTTCACTCACTATTTTCCATTGCACAACTAGCTGCAGTACAGCTGTTGATGACAAACATTGTACAAGAAAGACATGAAATTAGGCTCTTATAAGAAGACAAGATGACACCTTTGGCCAATGCCAACTGACAAACTCAACGTCGCCTCCTGTCTGGGCTTCTGCTGCGTCTCCGTCCACCAGTCCTAAGAAACAAATAGATTGACATGGTAAATGCATTACGGTTCATTAAACAATATAGGATGAATAATGCACTGCAAAAAAATGTACAGATAGAAACAAACATATCTACAATTTACCACTAGAGCCAAACAAACAATATTCACCTTCTCTTGTTCTTGGGTGGCCCTCTCACAAATCCCCAGTCTACGCTGATAGGCTGACCCATCATGTCCTGGCCATTGAGCCCTTCCATGGCTGCCTGGGCCTCTTTGTACGTCTCATACTCGACCAGCGCATACCCCTGTGATAAGGATATCATGTGTCATTGCACTGCTTTAAAACTAGTTTGATTTTACTAAAATTTTTCAAGCAGTGCTAATATGTCAAACATTTTTGTAACACTTTTCATGCAAAAATATGACAAACTGCTTTCTACAATAAAAGAAAAGCCACAGATCCCACTAACAAAGCACCTAGAAAAACAAAGCAAAACAAAGACATTGAAATGTGTCACACAGTTAATGCATTATTATCTTAAACAATCCATTAGCCTCTGTATTGAATTCCCTTATACAATACTGGAATGGCACTGGAGAAGGTTTCAGGCTATTGATGCTTTAAGTCTTTGCCTTGTTATTGAAACAATGCTGCCACCTTGTGGCTCAGAAAAAAGATGGAAACAAATTCACGCAACAAATGTGCCTGCTCGAGCTCCAAACTATCATTGTAAGGAAACAAATGGTGTCATTTTTTAAATATTTTCAAATTAACATTAAAAAATTCATTCATAGTGACACACACTGCAATGACAACTTCACAATATGGACAGAACAACACAGATTTTGTGAAAGACATTTTTCTGTAGATTGAGGAAACATCCTAAGCCCGGTCCGTGTAGTTATGTGGCTCACCTTGAGGTAGCCTGTCCTGCGATCAAGGTTGAGGTGTAGGTTCTTGATTTCTCCAAACTCTGAAAATTTATCATGAATGTCTTCCTCTGTGGCCTCTTCATGTACGCCCGTCACAAACAGGATCCAGCCCTCTACAGCTACAAAGACAGACATGGGGGTTGAATCATTAATCTTCTAATTTCTTAAAAGTGCCTCCACATGTTTTAAGAAACACTGTTCAGTGTGGCCACACACCACAGCAAGCAGCTACCATAAAAGAAACTTGAACTAAAATCACACTCATTTATTTAACTCCAGTCACCTCTACCGATCTCTACCTTTTGATTGAGGTTAAAATCATACAAACAGTACTTACATCTTTGAGGACCTGGCTCATCCCCATCCTGTTCCACTGTATCATAGTCCTCTTTCTGGATTCTGGACCTGGCTCCTTCATCTACAAACGATACAAAACGGACTTTCTTATATAAACGTTATTACCCCAAAAAGCAAGTGCACACCATTTGTTACTTACCAGAACCAAAGCCTCGTCCCTTCCTCTTCTTGGCTTTCTCTTTCAACTTATGGATGCTTTCTGGAGAATAGAAGTTACGCATTACAACAATGTATTCAATTACCGCCAGTTAATCTAAATGTATATGATGCACACTCTCTATATACCAGCACTTAAAAGAAAAGGAACGGAAACGTTCTCTGTGCTAACATTACAGCTAACTACACATACAAACGTTTCATAAACACGATTATAATAGCTCGAAGTCAAACTTCGGAAGTTTAACTTCGTAGCCAATGTGTCGATTTACTATTGCGATTACAAATAACAATTTGTGAGACCACTGGTAACGAGTAACAGACAAAACGCGGACGTGGATGGAGCCAGCAAACTATAGGGTTAGCAATCGGCCAATGTGTTGCTAGCTTAGCTTAGCTCGTTAGCATTTCTCGGGCCTGCTAGCGCGCAGACTAGCTTTTGTTGAATTTTCGGACTTGCGGCTTTGCCGCAAACCTCAAGCGTATTTACAAATCCGCTTGATATCCGACATTGGAACGTGTCTAGCAGCCGTTGGAGTCAACAAAATTATACCATCACCATCCTCGTCCATGGGAAAGTCCTCGCCTCCCGCTTCGTGAAGATCCAGTACGTCCGCCATGATGTCTGTGTATGCGTGTGCTGCGTGCTGCCGATACACTGACCGACGTGACGCGCTTCCGCAAGGCACCGTTTGAACTAGTGGGTGTTGCCATGTTGCTAAATAGTAAGTAAAGAGAGAATACGTTTTTTATTTAATTGAAACGGGGTGATAATAGATACAGAAGCCAAGTAAAACTAAAAACTCGGCATTCGTTTGTATTGTGTTTTATTTTCCTCCTCTCTGATAATGTAATGTAATGATGCATGTTGTGGTTGCAACTTCCAAATAATACCAGAGCACAGGCAGCAATTTATATCCCCCCAAAAAATCTCCCAAACCCCTAAACAATATAAACGCAATAATGCTTTTGCTACCTCTTTT
>JBBMJM010022089.1:8210-18826 GCA_037832705.1 Centriscus cristatus
GTCGTTGCTGGATGTTACGGTTACATATAAAGAACTCCCTGATAGAAGTGTGGATAAGAACGCGGAATGTGCTAATATTCCAATCAAGAATTTGCATATCACCAGAGCACATCACGCCAACCCACACTTGTTAAAAATTGCACTAATCTCACCGATCCGTTGGCCTGTGTCGGAACCTTGATCAAAAACAAAGAGGATTTTGTATTTTGAAAAATGTTTCTCATGTGAAATATTAATATACGATTAAAATGTCATTAATTTCAATTAATTAATTACAAAACCTGTAATTAATTAATCATTAAGTCCTCGTCCTAATCTTATTATTATTGTACTTAGTAAACATGTTTGTCTATCTATCCATCCATCCATCCACCCATCCATTTCTTCGCCGTTTGTTATTTCAATACCCAGAAATCCTGAAATCTCTGGATGGGTGGCACTCTTGCACACTTAGGACCTTGAAGGCAAATCCAATCTGTTTTGCA
The DNA here is from genome assembly GCA_037832705.1 of Centriscus cristatus. Lineage (NCBI taxonomy): Eukaryota > Metazoa > Chordata > Actinopteri > Syngnathiformes > Centriscidae > Centriscus > Centriscus cristatus. The sequence goes on from JBBMJM010022089.1 coordinate 8,696, forward strand.
ATTATGCAAAACAACGCTAACTATGCAAAACAAAATGGACATATAGCAACCATTCCATTTTTTTTTATGTTGCATGATAATAAAGGATGATGTGCCATAAGACATGAAATACCACTTGAAAATTAAATCAAATAACTCTTAATAAAGTAAAGTCAAAGAAAACAGGCCAGAGCACCAACGAGGAGGATTTTGGAGCTCAGCGCCATTGATATGCTTTGGGCTTTGTGCCAACCAGGAGAGTGCCACATCAACAGTCTTCGGCTGAGCATAAAGTGGAAGACTCCTCTCCTGCTAATGCTGAGACTTATTTCTTCCTCATCGAGTCAGGGAATTCAAATGTGTACGAGGCTGGAAAAGCTTGTGTATTCCGGCAGTAATCGCGTTTGGTGCTGGGATTTCAGAGAGCATCACAGAGCCATCCCATGGTCTTGTTCTGCAGAATGTAGATAAGGTGACTCTCGTTGATTCTTTTTTATATTTTATCAGCTGTCAAAACGGTATCCCCTTTTCACAGCTTTACTTCAGGTTTGTAGAAATTCACAGAAGTTGTTTTGTATGATATAATGTATGAAAATGATATAATTCTGAATTAGACAAATTCTCTGACAGATATCCTTGAACCCTGGCCTATTCCAATAGGTGTCTCGCCCCTCCTCGAGTAATTATGTAGTCAGGTGTGCAGAAGGTGGCAAAGGTGCTGAGCCGAATTTACATAAATCTACATATGTCACAAGGCCTTTAGACTAAATCATATAAATACTTAGACAATTTGCACAAATATAATGGAATTGTCCAATACTAAAATAGCATCAGCGCCCTCTTAGTAATGGTCAAAGTATGTGTGTAAACAGATGGGTTCCTCACTGCTTCTGGAGTTCAAAAAGGTTGAAAGCAGTCAATGTATGTACACGGGCTCCTTTATTGATTCATTCATCCAATTATCACTGACATAACCGTAGACCAATCCCACATCTTCCCCAGCTGAATGACAATATCCTCATTTGTTCCTTATACATTTTTAAACATTCTGTTGTGCTTGAAAGTGTGTGTCTGTGTGTACTCATATTGTATGCATATGCCTGTGGGCACAAATGTGCTGCTGCTGAAGTCCACATTGTGTAGTGGGGGACCCCCCCCCCATGGTGAGAGTTGTTTCTGCTGACAGAAACATATTCCAAGTAATGGAACCATTCTGTCTTCTCACAGCAAAGCACTAAAGCAGAACTGAGTTCTGTCTCCTACTACACGCACCACTGATCCTCCAGATGACAAAATGCCTCACTGGCTGACCGAATCAAAAAAATAAATAAATAAGTTTTGAAGGATGACATGTTCAAAGTTGCTGTCTTTGCCTCTGGAAGAAGTGTGTATTTCTGAGCTAATTATAAAAAGCTGGAACCAACTTTAAAAAGAAAAAAAAAAAGTTTCTGCTTTCAACCCAAATAGAAAACAGGGTTCTTTTCCCTGTTATTGCGTTCAGAATATGTGAACATCCGTAAAGCTCAAAGTACGTTATAAATTAAAGTGGCCTTACGATATGTAAAAACAAGCTACAAGACAGGAAATGTCAAATATGTCTTCATTACCCAATGACTACAGATCAGAACTGTAAGTATTGAATAAGTGTAACACACTATTTATACTGTATCAGCCTGGATCGAAGCACACTATATTGATGCTTTGAATGACAACACTTGGGGGAGTGGAGCTGCATAGGGCAGGCTACACACAAGTGGTTCGAGAACAGATCTGAGACCAGGCTTTCCACCGAGTCCACCTGAAGCCGGTGACCTTCCTGGTAATTATCCCTCACTCTTTTGAAATAAGAAAGTCACTGATTTTAAACAAGCATTAGATGGAAAAATAACTCCAAGGCAGTTGAGACCTTTTCACAAAAGGCTATGTGAAGTGTGTTTGGTGACATTTGTACTGGGACAGAAAACAGTCTTTACTGCAGTGCAAAGTACTGAGAACAACACAGGCCAATATTTGACTATGGGGGGTATTTGAATAATTAAGCAGAATCTTTAACTGACCTTGTATAAGTGGTTTGCCTTTCTGGAAATATCCAGTGTATTCCACCTGGTAGTTTTTGACCTGGAAGCCTGGCACACAGCCCTCATGGTGTCCATCCTCTTGGCAACCCACATGGGTGACCTACAACAAAAACACAAGTTACATATTTGCCAGAAGTTATATTACAATAACCAGTAGGCAGCCTAAGGTGTGTGTGTGTGTGTGTGTGTGTGTGTATGTGTGACAGGGGAATCGAGCTAGTGAACAAACAAGCATGAGCACATACAACTGCAATTCCTCAGTATTGTCCAGCAGTGTGAGGAGATGACAGGTGAATGCAAACGGCTGCAGGGGCGCACAGGAGGATGAAGTCAAAGGGCAAATCCACATTCAGACATTTTCATAATAGGGTTAGGGTTAGAGGGTTAGGGTTAACCCTTAACCCTAACCCGTATTTGCATGAACGCACACACACCAACCAAATTAATTTGTTCAGAAAAATAAGTGCACTTTCAGCAAATATTTTGGCTCAGTTTATCATTTACACTTGTGCATTAGAGCTTACGGCAGATCTACAAAACATTACAATGTACAAAAACATTCATTAACAGCAATATGGAACTTGTCATGGATTCCATGGGACTTTCAAACTTTGCAAATTCATCCCAGGGGCCAAATTGGACCTTGTGGTTGCGGTTATGTTTGGGCCAATACTGACTGATCCCACACTGCAAAGAGTTCATTTGGCACTGAAGAGGACATCTTCCAATTAAATGTCTCATTTTGCAGAGTTATTACACAGCTGTAAGAGTTGACGTACAGTATCATCACACTGCATACTGAAGCTGGTGTGAAGCTTCCAGCTGCACACCAGCTGACTGGTCCCATCATCCCAAATTAAGACACTGGACTAAAACATACAGTTTCAACATGTAGATGACCTACACCGGGTAAACACAGAGCTTGTTTTGATTTGCTTTAAGGAGTATCGATTGTAGAGCAGCTTGCCATGAAATCCATGTTCCTCCTCTCAGCCCCTGTTTAAGGTTGTGACTATCAAAGTGATTCTGTGTGTGCTGTGGAGAGCTTTATTTTACTTTGGACCAAGGGTGTACGGAATGGTATGTGTCCTCTCCGTCCCCTGAAATGTTATTTTAAGCTGGGACCTGTTTCAAAATGCAGGTTTGGTGTGTAACTGTATAATGACAATAACCCTGCGGAATGTTCTAGTCATTTCTATTTTCACCAAATCAAACCAAATGTCTTTTCCATTTCATTTTTTTCTTTTATTCAGTTTCATCAGTAACCGTGAAATTAAGATATTTCAGTTAAGAAACTCAAGGTTTTTGCTAAACTTGCTGTCTGAAACAGGCTCCTGGTCAATTCTTCAGTCAGTTCAGTCTCTGATGAGTTGGTTGTCTAAAGCAAATCATTCATGGGTGCACAGGTACCTATGGCTGAGGGAATGTAAAATGAGCCAAACAGGTCACAAAATTATTCTGAGGCTACGTTCAGACTATATTCTAATGTCTTAATGCTCAGATCCTATTCCAGTGGTTCACATTAGGGCTGGACAAGATTTTGAATATACTTAGTTTATCCCTGTATTAATGACTGTATCTCTACCATTGTCTATTATTTTATATAAATGTTTAAATACAATTGTCACACAAACCTTTTAAAACGTCAGCGAGTGTTTCTCTCTGAACTTTCTCCTATCACTTTCACTCACTTAGGAGAGGAGCAGAGAGAGAGCAAGGATAAGATAAAGTTTAGTCTGATTTAGAACTGCTCAGAGAGTGAAATTGAAGATGGAGATGATCGATTTGCTTGCGAAGGAAAAAGGTCATTCAGCAGTGGTTCAGATTTTGCCGTTAAGACCTTTAACAAAACAAACTGCAGATATGGAGCAAATCCATTGCCACTGAAGTCAGGAGCACCAACTTCCTTTACCACCTGTCATCCTCTACGAAATAAAGAATGCCTCCAATTTCACCTGTCCACTTCTTCACCACATTAAATGTCAAAGGACTGAGACCTCCAGAAAACACTGTATCTCTGTCTCCTCCAATCAATCCCATACAAATGGTAAGAAAAAGATAGAGATCACTCCCGTCCTAATATAATATATTTCCAAAAGCCGCTCCTTGTGTTGTGGAAAAGCCAGGATTTAAAAAAAAAAAGTAAAAAAAAAAATGTTTATTGTCATAAATACAACATAGTATGAATGAAGAAATACATATATACACAAATAAGTATAATTATCTTTTTAGCACATGTTAAAAAAGAACATTGTGGTGGGAGGGAAACAAAACCCAGATGGAGTTTACGGCGTTCCTATAGCAAACACCAACATTCAAACAGGCAAGCAAAGGACAGCAAAGGACAGCAAAGTTGATGACAAAGTTGAACATAGCCAAAAAAGAAAACATATGGTGCAGGTAATGCAGATTTAAAATGCATGTTTATATTTGTTTAGAAGATGTAGTACCACACAAAAGACTGAATAAGAGGGGGCCCGGATCATACACACAGGAGGATGATCCACAAGGAACCTGATGAACTGAAAAATCACGCACTGACTACAAAACCAACAGACACCGACAAAGACACTGAACAAGAAACATATGAGGGACAGGAAATGAACTGAACAGTTAAATAGAGAGAGAGCGAACAAGGGAAAAAAGATGAATGATAAACTGATGACACAGATGAAGGATAGTATGTGAAACACACCAAAAGACAGTTGCATTTCAAACTCAGACAAGAAAGACAAGAAGTAGCATAATTCAACTTGAAGCACATGGGAGTACACCAACATATCCCCAAAGTCAAACACAGATCCATCTGTTTGTTCCAGCTCACGGATCCTCTGAGTTGTATATAAGGGATGCTTAATTAGCACCCCCTACGTGCTATAACACCTCAAAGCACCCCGAGTGCTGTGGGTAAAGGTTTGCCTTTAATTGTTGTCTGAATTGCACTTCTAGGCTATAGGGTTGAGATTTATGTTACTGTTTGCAGAACATCAGCATGAAGAAAAGAAAGACATTTTTTCTGTTGGATGATGACACACCTGAGACACTGGAATGTCATCGTGTATTCATCCATGCAAAATGACCTAATTTACACACATTACAACGGCTCACAATCATCTACTGGGGTTGAACTAAAACGCAGACCAAAACGTAAATCCATAGCTCACACCGGACATCGCCAGACATTCCCACCTTCGTCTGACACAACGCACAGCAAACAGGACAAAGAGTCCAGACTTCTTAGTCACACCATGTAAAGCTGCAGTATGCTTTGCTAATCACATGACAAGTGAGAAACTGTTAGGACAAATGTAAAAAAAATCATGTATGAAAATTAGCACAGTAGTTCCTGTTATCTCTTACTTCATTTTACTGTTTGTGTGCTCTGACGTACAAGAAACAGGTCAGTAATCACATGGCAAGGCTAATTCTCTGAATAGCAACACAACGGCAGGATGACATATTCGGCTTTGTTTGGAAATGATTGGTACTTTAAAAGAGTTAGAGGCCTAATGCCTGAGTCCTTGTAGTCGCTGCTTGGTTTTCAATGGTTGTTTCCTTTCCTGTAAAGACAACATGTTAATAACTTCAGATCAAATTGTTTTACCCCTGAACAACCTTTCCCTGTCACTTCTGACAATATGGTTTTGCTTCTGCTTTGAATTTCTGTGAGTGGACTGGATAAATGTCACTACACTGTCCATTGTGCACGCTGTCCTGAAATGGGACACCGTTGGCAGTCATGAGCTCTAAGCTCATCCTACTCGAGTGGCTTAGCCTCAACATAAGCCTGATGAATGACACCAAATGGTGATTGGGGGGTAAAGAGGAAAAGAAAAGTAGACTTGTATTTCTGAAACAGGTATGCTTCATTAGTCCATCAGAACCAGCACAACCCAATTTTATTTCTTCCAACACCTTTAGCGTGTAGGTCATATGAGCATCACATACTGAGAGATACTGTCATGATGCAGCATGATAAGGCGTGAATAGACTTACTGACCTCTCTTGCTCCTTTCACAATAATTCTGTGTTTGATCACAGAATTAATTAGTATAGTAGAACGATATTTCCTCTATTAGGTGTCTGATGAAAAAGTCATTAATTATTGAGACGTGTCAATGGTGGGTAATCGCAGAGCCATGATACAAGAGACTGCAGAGTCAACGTGCTGTGTTTTGGAGTGGAACGTAACAGCAGCATCTGGTCTATGGACATCTGTCGGCATGTTGACAGATGTTTATTCGTCGGAGTAATTACATGTAATGTGCCTGCAAAGCAATTGCTCAACTCATGTTCCTTGAGGTGTCCAAACTGCAATCCATCCTGGCAAGATGGGATACAACCCTGGTGTGCAAAGGATGGAAACATGAGCCTTTTGGCTCCTGCTGATCCTGGCTGGGATCTGAGACATGTGCTGTCCTTGATGAATACTGAAAGATTGTTATGTTGCATATTTCCTAACTCTGATATACAGTAACTCTAGGAATTGGCCCAGTAACAGAGATCTTATATTCAATCCAAACAGTGAATGACATTTCACACATGGTCTATTCTGGTACTTATAGGTTTATAGGGCAAAAACACAATCTGGTTCTATTCCAAAGGTGGTATTGTAGTGCTTCAGTGGGGCAGGGAGTCTCTGAGTGCAGACTTTGATCAGATATATGAGCATCTATTAAACATGGATTTTAAGGCTATTTTTTTCTTACACTGTACATACTCCTATGAATATAAAGCAAAGTTAAACTGCCAAAAATGATTGTACAATTTTAATTTAATGTTGTACTTTATCACACTGAGTCATCGGCAAACGCATGTGCACGTACCATGAATATCAGTGTTCCCACATTGGTGTGATGGTCAGTGGATGAAGATGACCTGGGCTGGTGGTCCATTTAAAGAATAATCATCACACCAGTCAGTGATTAACACTCTAGTCAAATGAATTCAAAAGAGCCATTGTCTGCGCAGCATGAATACAACAGATTTGTACCAAAGAGAAGTGAGTGAAGGACAGGTGTGTGTTCTTGTAGCTGTGATATATCCATATATGATGAGCAGGACAGGGTTCGGGCATCACACGAGAGTTTGCCATCAGATTTATTTTGAGTGTGAAGGTCCAGAAAGGTAATTACGGCAATGAGTCAGGTGATTAAGGTAATGACTTCACAGAAGTCACCTCAGGTGGGAATCAATACGACCTCCACAATCCTTAGTGCATCTGATATGTGGCTGATAATGGCTGAGCTGGTCTTTGGAAGTAATGTGGCAGTGTGTGCACACGCAACGTATGTGTTTAAGCTCTGTGTTAACTTGTTTCTGACAGATTCAGTGGTCTTATTGATTCAGGGTTTCCACGACTATATTTATTTTTGTTTGGGATTTTTTTTTATATTTATTAAAATAAAATGTATGTAGGCTAAATGTATTTAGTGCAATTTAACAACAAAGTAAAAAAAAAATATACAATAAAGGATAAATAATCAGTAAAATATAAATAGAGAAAAGTTAAATGTAGCTTAAAAAATTAGTTTGAATATAGATGTTTAATACCAATGGTGCAACCAGTCACACAACCTGCCAATATTCTGACATTTCATCTTCCACCCTACCCTGCTCTACATCATCTCCCTTACCTCTCTAATCTCTCTTTGCCTCTGTCTCCATCAAGGTAAATGTCATTGCACACAGCTCAGCACTGCCCCTGCCGTGGATGGCTACATCACGATGAAGCCAGGAACCCGAATGAGAGAGGGAGAGAATCAATCAAGCTGAGTGTGGGACACTTGCAGCTGGCAGCTTAGCCAGGCATGGAGCACCTAAACCACGAAACCATCTGGTTCCTGACAAAAGCTGCTGAAACTTGACCCACCTGCTGAGTGTGTATAAAACACACTGAAGCAAAAACAAAAATACAGCCACATAACCAACACGGAGCAGCAGCAACAGCCCTGGAAAGATGTTGAGCTGTGCGGTAAGTGATCTGGCATAACCCTGGCATTATCATTCAGTCACCGTAAATCTGTTTCAGTCCTTTCATGTTGGCAAACCTGTCAATATCTTACCCACCTCTCACTTCACTGCTCAAGAGGCTGAGGAGACAAGAGCGTCAGCTGCAGGCACCAGGTGCTTTCCAGCAGAATTCATTCAAATGCACTTTATTTGTTCCCTGTTGGGATTTAACATGCCAATCGGAGCACCTTGAGCTTCATCTCCATGTCATGTTCATTCACCTTGAAGGGGATATTTTCTCTAATAGCCCCAGTAAATTGCTTGAAAAAAAAAAAAAAAAGATTTTATAAGTGCCAAAAGGACTTCTCTCATCTGGTCTGTGTCTGTGACAGGAATCACCTTTGGGATTTGCAATTGAAACCTCGGCCCATGAGTGTGATGGATGGATGGAATTGCTCGAGTGTCCACACTGACAGCAAAGCAAAGTTACAACTTCTCAGGTGTTGTGACTAAAAACAAACTTAGAAAATGGTGATACTGTCAAAATGTGGCCTCAATAGTTGTAAATCGTGATACAATTAAAGTTTGACGAGCAATCAGACCCTCAGTTGCTGGGGGAACAAGAGCTGGGGGGTTGGGGGGGGTGCACTGTGGTCAAAGAGAGGAGATAAGGAATTAAAGTGTGTGAGCAGAGATGCGGTGTTATCACTGGGTTGTGTGTCTGAAGCAGCTGGTGTGTGGCAGTGCACAGGTACTGGCCAGGGTGGTCTTGAGGGATAAATGACGGAGGTCTGCATTGGTTCGTCTTTGTGGTTTATCTGTCATCATCAGCACCTTTCTCCTTTCAGGCTGACTCCCATTCATCATCTGGCTGCCACTGATACGCTCCTGTCAAGCTCTTTTTTCTGAGTTGACCAATAGATTTTATTTCAGTGTAGGTTTCTGTTTGTCTGTGTTCTGTCCCTTTGAGCCAAGACAGGATTGCACCTATTCTTCCTTCAATACTTTCTCCCCACCCCTGTAACCCTCCTCTACGCATGTCTGTACATTCCTGTTCGTCCTTTCTTCACAATCAACTCATCTAATAAAAAATGTCCATTTTGCTGCTTTACCTCTACTTGTCAAGTCACAAAATCACATTAAACTCCTCCCTGACTCCTTCTTTAAGTTGGACCAGTGGGAGACAATCAGCACATGATCCAATTATAATGAATACAAGGTTTAATACTCTAAAAGGTAAACTCAATGTAATTCTATTATGCAAAGCGTGCACTCGTCACTTTGAACTCTTTCCCTCGATCAATCACCAAGAACCGAGTGATTACTGGGGCATGAAACATCACAGCCTCAATGCACAATACTTATAAGCAATTATAGACACTTAATACAGTAACCCAGCTGATAATATGCAGATTACACCAGATGCATATTAATATACCTCATTGTATACTCTTATCATTACATCTACTATCTGTTGGATTCCACACAATCACTTTTAATAATTTTTCTACGTCATATTATAAATGTGTATGTGGAACTTCTTCAAAAGTATTACATTGCCTCATTTCATGTCTCAGCGGAGACACATGACCCCATACTTCTTTATTACGTTAATCTCTCAAGCATAGAACAAACAGTGTGACGTAATATTGGCAGAAGATTGGAGAGGACTTAATAGCTTTAGTAGTTTCTGTGGACGATCCTGTACCTACCCCATCCAATATTGTTGTTGTTGGTGGTGGTGTTTTGGGTGTTTTTTTTTTTTTTTTCATTTCTAGAGGCTTGAAACTATGGCAAACATGTGGAATTATACTCCAGCTTTATTTCCTAAAATTAAAAAAAAGAAAATATCGTAAAATCGTGGTGGTCTCAGTCTCTGATTCACATTTAAAAAAGGTAAGTGTCAATCTGACACTAAAAATATTTGTACAATGCCATTGTTTTGCAGTTCTATGGATGTAAAGTCAGTAATTGCCTGTAATTCTCCTCTGAAGCAGGTAAATTTGCACCAAGACTGGTACAACACATGTCATGTTAACTCATTACTTCTTCTAGAGAAGCATTTATGTATTACAAAGAAATCGTATTTCAGGGATTTTCTTCTTTTCCCCTGTCTCAAAGG
>JBBMJM010022522.1:0-21981 GCA_037832705.1 Centriscus cristatus
CACACACACACACACACACACACACACACACACACACACACACACACACACACACACACACACACACACACAATTCAGCATAGATATATGACACATTGCCAATTAAATACATTCCGCGTTTGCAAAGCTCATTGACTAAGACATCTGTTATAAATTAATGAACATGCGAGGAAAATGATGAATGCAAGTTTGCCTAAGCATGTTATTGAATTACCGTGTATCTTAGACGCTGTCACTTTGATAATATCACATGTTACATCAAATATACATGTTATACTTTTCTTTCCCCCAGTAGCTTTTAGCTTTTACACACAGAACAGGAAGATGATGGCTATACTCCGACAACATGGAGACTCAAGATTCTACATTATGAATACTTAATATGCGTCTGGTGAAAATGATGCAATAGTGACATAAAACAGTGAAAGCCGTTTGAAACCTGGAGAATAGATTTCAAGCCACCTTGTTTTAATGGTTCGTGCGCAGAGACTTCCTACATACGTGCATGTATGTGTGTAGACTCACTGTGTGCTTTCAAGTTGCTCTGTGTGAACATTTAGACATCTCTTTATGATTTACCCTGGCAAGAGCCCCCACAAGGGTTTTCACTTTAAATGTTGGAGGAACACCGATGCTGGTTTTCCAGCTTGTTGGGATGAAGCATCCACGATAACTGTGAGTTTCACCATAGCCCACGCTCAAGAGTCTGAGTCTGGGGAGGGCTGACAATATCACTTCTTTACTTGTTGTATGCGCAGTGGCAATCCTTTGATCCCCATTACTTTGAGCGCTGGATGTGAGCTGCTCACACACGAGAGAGAGGCATTCGGTCCCCACCACAGGGGATGCTCAGGCACTCAATAGAGCCAATTAGAGCAGGAAGCATTTAGTGATTCATGCAACATATGACACATCCCAGTGGATCTCGCCTTCCCCCTTTTTTTTTTCCATCTTCCCTTTCCCTCTCCCTCTGTTCCTATACTCTCAGTCAGTCCAGTATATATGGGAGTGTGTCTCTCACCGGCAGACGAGAAAGAGACTGCCATGCTCAACTCTATTAAGCCGCCAGTGCCTCCGCTCACCACCAATCATAATCTGCTCGTGGTGAGAGGAATTATTAAGCATGCATGGGACTTGACGCGCATTGAGTTTACAGGAGGACATATGTGCTAGAGAGAGACAGTCCGACTGAATTATTAACTTGTCACACATCGCAGTTAAAGCCCAGCTGACGGGAACTACACTGATGTCACCCCCTGTGCTAAATGCTACCCTACTGTATCGCTATCACTGCCTCTGCCTGCACATGTGACAATTCTAGGCTTTTTCAGCCTGTTCCACACCTCTTCACATCAATGCAGGGTGTGTGTGTGTGTGTGTGTGGAGAGGAGAAGAGGTGTCAGATGAAGAGGTGCACAACAACCTGTGTTGGCTTGCTGATGATTCTGCTTCTCCCCCCCCACCTACTCCTGTGCGGACCCCACAATGGGACACTGCGGGATGTATGCGGCAATATCTGGTCAGGATTTATATTGATGAATCTCACCCACATTCAGATACGACAGGTCAGCATGTCCCCGCAGCAAATCGAATGTCCCAGGAAAACAAGATAGATGGAATGGTTTGCAGCCTCAGTCAAAACGGTTATTGTAGGATGCAGGAAGTTTAGTTTGTAGTTGTTGGTTGATGAGCGGTGATATACAGAAAGTCTGGATCGTTCTTTCTCCAGCGGCACTGTTGGCACACACGAGCCTCCCACTCCTTTGTGCACTCAGGGAGCCTCTCGCCCAGCCAGTTCCTATTTAGTCCCTTGAATGAAACATTCATAACGCAGGTATGTGGTCTTAAAAAACACGGAGTGCTGCTGCTGCTTTTGAAACGGCTGCATCAATCACAGGCTTGACGGAGTCGAGCATGAGCTAAAAACCGGCGCTCTCGTCACAGTAATTTTGCACTCAACCACCCCAAGGACAGTCGAGGGAGTTCTGTGTGCAAGGTTGCACGTATGGATCCACAGGTACAACAACATCATTTGCATTTCCACGGACCAGCACCATCTCTGTGGGATTGCGGGAGCTGCCTTTCATCTGGTTTTATTTTGAAGTATGAGTGTTAAATGCACAGTGCTATATGTTAGCGCTGCATTGTTTATTTGTGGACCCAAGCGTCCCATAGTTATGTGACCTACCTCACAGCCAATGCTGTTTTTCTAAACACATACTGTAATTGATGAATTATGGGTCTGCATCATGCTATTTATGAGGAAATGCCTCCAGAACCCCCCACAAGAGACCTAACTGTTGTTAGTATATCATAATTAGCGCTATCCGCTTGTTTGCAGAATACATTCAGCGATTTCTGGTTCGGTTGCGGATTAATGCAGTTCAGTTGAAATTGTTGCTGAAAAGGGCCTTGAAATATGTGCCAAACAAACCCAAATACTTAGTCTTCTCTGTGATTCCCAATCTCAGTCGACCACAGTCTCCTCCTTTATCCTCTAGTGTGGAATCTTTAATGAAACCACAAACGGGCGAAAAGACGAGCACCCTGGGATGCCTCAACCACCCAGTGCTGTGGCGCCGTGGGCAACAAGGTTGCCGTCAATGGTTTTTCTGCCTCTCTCCCTCACACTGTTAGCTTTGATTAACTTTAATAGGGCATTTCAATTTGCTGCTGCCCAGTAGACAGCTCTGCCGTTCTCCACATGTGAGTAAGAGGGGATATCATACAGGGAAATCATAGGTTTGTTGTCCAGGTGCAGTTACTGACGCCCCTAGTAATGGAGACAAACCACCTTCTTTTTCTTTGCAGCTTTCTACATCAGCTGCCACATGGTTGTTACACGTCAGGTAGGGTGCACTTTGGTTGTTTGAGGAAATGCTGAGCTTTGATGTGGACTCTGCCAATACAGGATACAGAAAGATTTGTCTCTGCCTCACAAACAAATATAAGCAGTTGTCTTTTTTTTCCCCAGAGGAGTCAACCCAATCTCCAAATTGGTTTGCTTACACTGGCAATTTGAACAAGGGCTTGCAGAACAACAGTTCTCCTGAATAAATTTAAAACTCTTTGGTTAAGTGCCAGCTTGTGTATGCAGCTTTTATCCAATAAAAAAACATAAACCAAACAGTCAACAGGATCACTCATGATTGAGAATAAGGTGCTAGAAACTAGTGTTTCTGTTGATTTCTTTCCACTCTGCTCAGTGGTCTCTTCCAAATGCAGCTAATGGGAGGTTAGGTGCATGGAGGTCTGTTGCCTGGGCACAATGCTAATTACATATCAACCTGCAACGGTCACAAACAACCTTTAGCCACAGCAGAACATCATTTGAGTGTCCCCCAATCAACCGTAGCACAACACACGTTGTAACAAGACTGGATTTGTTCTTGTAACATCAAACCCTGCTGTACATTGGCTGTTTAATCCTCAGACGGATCTATATCCTTTAACATTCACTGACCGTTTAGCTTTAGCTTTGGGGTCCACTAGTTCCTGATGGAAATCTGCCTCTTCCTAAATGCATCTTGTTAACTTGTCTTCTGTCTGCTGCAGCAGCAAAGAAACCCTGAAAGAACACGTTATGTAACCGAACAGACAAGACAAGACAAGACAAGACAAAAACTGGACAAAAATAGTCTGACAGACTGACTGGTTGACATTTTTAAGACACCAAATCAATGTATGCATGCATTCATAGAGGTGTGTTTTTGAAATAAAAAACACCCACTCTGTGTCAGGTACTTCAGGTCTGGATATCCAAAACTGTGAACGAGCCTAGTTGCTATTTTTCTGTTTTTGTGCGTTTGAGATACAGGCAGATGTCATCTCAGAAGGTGTGTAGGTGCGCAAGTGTAGGTGTGAGAAACACAAGCGAGAAACACAGTTGTGTTGTGAGTCCAGTTGTGACAAGAGTCAGCCAATGGAAATGTGGCCCCTCCTCCTCCTCCTCTTCATCTCATTGCAACTCTGCAGGGATTTAGTTATTGTGTATTCTCTCTCCAGTTTGGCAGCTACTTTTGTCTGATAAATGAGCAGCACTGAATGGAACCAACAGGGCTGAGGAAATCGGATTCAACGATAACCTCGCTTCCCGCTTTTCACCAATTATTTTACAGTGATATTTGTAGAAGGTAGGAAACAGCTTTGGTCCTGTTACCACAACCGGGAGAAGATGGGTGGGGAGGCGGGATGACAGTTGTATCTTCACATCTGTAAACATGTCAGTTCATTTTAACCAGGAGAAACTTTGTATCATTATATCAATTTTCTATCTTTTTTTTTTTTTGGTGTCCTTGGTGCTTTGGCCGGGGTTGGAGGTCGATGCCACAGGAACCTTAGAAGGGTGTCTGAGTGGCTGGGGAGGTGTGTTGCCGATATCACCACACTAATCTGCCACGTTCCAAACCCACCATGGTGTGAGTCGTGTACTATTTGAGCTTTGTCCGGTTCGACTCATCCCTCACACATTGCTACCAAACAATTCAACAACGCTGCCGCTTCCCAGTCGGCCCCTCTGTATTTCAGAGTGGAAGTTGGCAACCCTGCTCGCACATTAAGAAGCAATAAAGCCGTCAGCTGCCATCATGTGCTGCCACCAGGCCCGGTAGAAAACAGAGGGAGCCGTTGCCAGCTCCGGGAACAGCGAGGGGCTTTGTTTCTTTGTTTCATTTTAATAATGTTGACCACACATTTACTCGCTCCTTTTCATTTCGATTGAGTCTGGCAAAGTTGTGAAAGAGCTGTGCTGAGACTGTTTCCCTCCTGGAGGGAAACAACCAGCTCGATGGGTCGTTTTTTTTTGCAGCAGCAGGAGCCTTCATCATGTGGAACATTAACCATATATAAGACAACGCTTACATTGAGCAAATCAAGCAGAAACCCCACAATGCATTGAGTCAAAGATATACCTCCACTGTAGGTATCAGTGCTCAATTAGGAAAAGGTCCAGTGTCTTATTGGAGGGAAGGAACAAATGGACTTTGTTGGAGAGGACATAGTGTTAGATTCTGATCAGTGAACGTAATCGGTCTTTCTCTTAATGGCTCCCATTTATTTCCATCGTTTCCCATAATGAAAGGTTTTCAAACAACGGTGGAGACATATCCCCAGAGTAAAGATGCCCGTGCCTACCGCTGCCAGAAACAGTCTCATTTCCTCAAGGAGATGAAGAAGGAACGAAATGTCTTTCAACCTGAGTCTCTCTCTTCCATGCTGAGAACAAGGGGAGTGAGTGGGGGTGGGGAGGTGGATCTCAGTTGAGGTGGAGTACACAAAGGGAGATCGAGTGAGAGAATCAACAGACGGGAAGGAAGTCAGAGAGGCAGCGGGTTTGGTTTGTGAGCCATTTCATCACTCGCTGTGTTGTGTGACTGCATGAGCTGAGCGATGCCAAACGCTCGGAGGAAAGCATCCCGTCGAGTGCTGGGTATTGGCTGCCACTCTGAGAAGCTTTGAGTTGACACAAAATGGACAATTTCTGAATAATGCCAACCCCATTTGCACAGGAGAAATTGCCCAAACGCGACGTCGGTGCACCAACCAACTTTCGGGCCTGAACGATGATGTGGGAGCTCATGCAGCACGCTGGATGGAGCAGAAGTTGGAATTACATTATTAAACCTGCTGCTTGGTAGTTCTCCAGATCCCTGTCAGTGTCTTTGATTTCTTTTCAGGCACTGAACATTGCAATAGAAAAGCCGGTTCCCCACCAGACCTCTGTTGGAAATTAAACTGTGTCGTGACCCTACTCTCTAGATTCTTTCATGCTTCACTCAGCTTCTGGTTTAACGGCTTCACACAGGGATGAGTCACGTGATATCTTATAGAATGCGTGTTTCACTGAGCAGGACTCGCGTGTGACTGGGTTGCTAATTGCGCCGGTTGTTACCTTTGCAGTCTGAGCCCACACCTGCGATGTGATCCCTGAGTCGAGAACTCAAAAGGGTCACAAACAGAAGACCTTCACGATGCCGCAGCCTCATGCAAATCAACCGCACTGACAAACTGGCATTAAAAAAAAAAAAGATAAAAACCATCTCTGAAAAGGTTATAAGGGGCCCCGTCTGCCTGTCTCTGAGCTGTCCTTTTTCAAGGTGAGCTCCACCAGCACCATCGTAATTGAAAATTAAATATTTGCCATGGTATAATTAAATGATGACCTTTGAACCTAAATGAGTCCCCAGAAGCATATTAAGAGACCGAGGGTGGCCGTGGATCTGCTCCTTCTACACGCACAGTCAACACACACACACACGCACATAGAAGTGTCTGCTTCCTTAATTATCCCGCAGCCTGTGTCGTTAAGGCGCAGCTTCCTACATCACCTTTCGATTACCACAGCTCATAAGTTCAGCGTCTATCTCATTTATTTGTAATTAAGTATCAGATAGCGCCATAAAGGTGGTGGTGGTAACGACGAGGGAGAGACAGAGACGGATATTCAGGTGCGGTTACAGTCCTTCATTTTGAGTGAATATTTTTGGATCTGGACAAACTACTGAGCATTGTCATTCAGGCAGCCATGGCAATAAAGGGCAGTCAGGCTCTGACCCATGGTTATTATTCGGCTTCAGGAGCAGCGATGAGTGGTTAGAAGCTGTCCGTGTTAAACGGCAGATAAACATCAGTCCGCGCGTCTGCCTGAGTGTAAGCTGGTTCGCCGCAAAGCTTTTCTACAAACAGGGAGGGTATTGTTATGCACTTTGAGCTCCGCGGGGCTTCATATTGATTAGCCTGTAGTATCTGTGAGTAGCCAGGAAGGCGGTCTGCACTTAAAGACATCACAACATCTCTTAATCTTGGTCGGGACAGAGGGCAGAGCAAAGGTAATCAATAGCATTAGAATGTAGTTCTTACGCCCACTTATCTTCGTCTCTTTGTGTAATATATGCAGTAGTAGCAGTGGAAAAAAGCTCAGTGTATAATTCAAGGCAGCTGCACGGTGAAGCCCGTGAGCCCACAGATTCTCTCGGGACCTTTCAGTGCGGCAGTAGAACGACCATAGAACTTCACCCATTGACTTGGAGTGAAATCTTTTGATAGTGACCATATTTCTGGAATCATATGACTTTCTCACCGTTCGGCGCTATTCACTGACCGGCAGTGAAAATATTTCAGTGACATATTACACTCGCCTGTGTCCACAGCTGTATATAGCCTCCTGCGCCCAGGGATAAATCACTTCCCAGCCAGCTTATTACATGAAATGAAGGAATTCATCACGGTGACAGTTGGCTGTTGCGAGGAGTTGGCTGTGATTTATCTGGAGGAAATTGATTGATTCATTAACACTGACTGAACAGTGCTTTGATGAGACGGCTGCGTGAGGCGGCGTGCAGCTAGCGGCTGTGAATGTTGAGAGAACATTTCTTTTAGTTAGCAGCTGCACTCGAGCCCGTTATCCGAATAACATGTTGAAATGAACATTTCACGTTTGTTTCAAATTGAAAATTCAAATTGAATTGACCCTAAAATATCAAGGCAGATATTCTACATGAACAAAATGCATATCGTAAGAAAAAGGCAATTGATTTAACAGATTTAAAACACATCTGTTTTTGAGATCCAGCTTCAGATGCTGTCTTACAAATAAACAAATCTTGTTTGCTTTGAAACAGGAGAGTGTTACAACTACAAGCCTTCATAAAAGAAAACCAGCTCAACATTGTGGTTTTGTTAACGTTGGTCCTCCAAGAAAGTTTCCAAGAAAGCTTTGACAAGGTCAGTGAGAGTCCTAGTCCTGATGAAGAAAGGAGAGAAAACAAGGAATGTGCCTTCTGGTGAGTTATCTGAGGAGACATAACAGTATGGGCTCTCTGGCTGGCAGCCGCTTTCATCCGTCTCTTTATGCATCTGCCCACTCCTCCATCTCTTTCCATCCTTCGATCTACCTTCTTATTTTCACTGATCACCCGATTGTTGTATTAGTGTGTAAAATGTCCTTTATTTATTTCATTTGTATTTTGTTTTATTTTTAAAATGTATTTACGTGAACTGAAGAGAGGACAAAACTGTTCATTTACATGAACATTGTCATGCTGGAGGTGATATTTGAGACAAACCTCTACTTGGCGGGCCAGAGCATTGGAACTATTATGTTTCGGGATAGATATAAATTGCAATTTGTATCCTTTGATATTGTTTCTGACTCACTCTGCCACCCAGTGCGCACTTGATGCCAAAAAAAAACCCCAAAAAACTATGCAGGCAAAGTGGGCTACGATACCATGTCATTCTCTCAATGTGACATTTGAATTCTGAAGGTGGTTAATTAAATTTGAAAATCAAGCAGGTGTTTCTGCAGGTTTCTGTTACAAAAAAAGGTGCCTCATCAACATCTGAGAAAGAACACGTTTTAATAAGCTACCAATATATGCAGCTGGCTGTTTTAAAGCCTCGCGTATTTGAGCCTCGTGAAATGTCATCAGCTTGGAAATGGGCAAAGAATGTGACTCCAAAAGACACACATGAGGCTGTCATAGTACAGTAACTACTGGGGATTTACTTTTGTGATCAACCAGCTGTTGCTGAGCCTAGAGAGCTGCGCTCTAATTAGATTTGGGTGTGAGAAACAGCTGGCAAACAATGTTACTGCATTTCTTCCCCTTTAAAGTGCAAAGGTGTCAACATATCCGAACAGTGATGTGGAAATTAATGTACAAATTAGCCCAGTGTGAAATGAATCAATTGTGAGTAACAACAAAAGACAGTGAAAGTCTCTTGGTTTCCGTTGAGGAACATTTAATTGTGCAAGTCGCTCTGACTTCTTAGAATGACAGCGCATAATAGCATTAGCATAATAGCAACAATTACCCCAATTATCAAAGTAAAGTAAGAAATCTGACGACTCTGAATAATTTCTTGAATGAATATACTATCTTGAACAATTCTTCTTCAAACGTGTCGGACTGAACTTAACACTTTGATTGACGTCGTAATCATTCGTTCAAGATAGAAAATCATGACAAACATACTGATACTGACTGATGAGGCTTTTGCAGAAATTGTGAGATGTAACTAAAATTTTCTCTCTCTATTCATTTACACAATGGTCAGGCACCCGGGCTTTGTTTCAGTACGTCTCCTCCATACTCATCAGGGGGTCAGATGCTATACCTACTGTGCGCACTCTGCTGTTGGAGGTGCCATTAATGAGCGAGACCTGACACGCGTGGGCAGAGGCAGTTAGTGGAAAGAATGGAGACATTCCCAGACAAGCGTCAGATTGAAGGATGGTGCTGCAGTCGGTGTGAATGTCTGTGCATACACACTCACGTGTATGAGCGACACCGACAGGAGTTGATGAGCCTCTAACAAGCGGCTTCATCAGAGTGAAGAATGAGCTGCCAGGCCGGATCTTTCTTTTGACCTACCTTGGAGGGAGATGGATGGATGGGTGGACAGATGCGTGCGATGGATGGACGGAGGGAGACAAAACTGAGAAGTAGGAAGAGCATCCCCTGAAATGCTGTGCAGAGTCCCCCCCCACCCCACCCATCCTTCATCGCCCGTCTCCCCAGCTTATCCGCCTGTCAGGCGATGATCACTTATCTGCTCACTCTGATCTAAAAACCTGGAGCATGACCAGTACACAGGCGATGACCAGGGAAATGATGCAGGGAATATGATTACAAAGAAGGCACACATGCTTCTTTTGGAGTTTTACCAGCCATGTCTCTCACCATGTGACGCGTGTGTTGCTAGGGATGAAAGGTTGCGAGCACATAAAGTAGTTAAGTAAGACGCATGTGGAATCTTGGTTGAAATGTTCTGATAACAAGTCTTGATTTTTTTTTTTCTTTGCGGGGAAGATTTTCCATCGGCAGCTTTCTTGCTCTCCGCCTTCTCCTCACAGCGCCAACATCACAGAGGTCAGACCATGTGTTGCTGTGGCATTAGTATGCACACTGAGTTCAGTCGCTCTTTGACGTGCTGCCACAGGATTTCACCATCCACCCTGGTGGCATCCATTACATTTATGTATGTGTTATGCAAGTATGTAACCGGGAGACAGATGAGGGGATTTGGGTTTTTGGTTTATTCTGCTGTTCACAGTCACAATAGGACAGAAAGATAGATATGATACTGTAGATATGAGAATATATTCAAGTCTCTGCAGAATCATACTGTCACCATACTTGCACGAGCAGGCCGTAGGTCAGAGATAAATACAGAGAAACCTGTGTCAGCATTGAATTCATTATCTCTGTGTGAACTTTGCAATTAAGTCCTATAATGAGAGAGAATGACCTTGAGAATCAGCGTGGGCACGAGTTGAAATCAAAGTCAAGATTTAAATCCTTATAATTAATGGGTACATGAGCTCGTGGCATTCATTATAGCAGGTATTTAATCTCGTAGATGGGAGATCGCTTCTGTGACTGTTACAATTCATGATTGATTTGTCCTTGAAGAGGATTACTTCCATAGATGAGGTAAGCAAAAAGGGATACGTGAACGTCGGGGATCTTCCCATTTGAGACTTTCATCTTTGGAACTGTCACTGCAATAGAACTCACTAGATGTCCACAGCTCAGAAAAAGATGTAGTGGACACTCCATCACTGAGAAGACCAGCTGTTGCAGTGAAGGTAGAACACATAGGTGTCCAACATCCAGAGCTTGTTGATGTGGTTGTTGGGTAACCAATGGTGACCCATATGCTGAAGGTCATGAATTCTTGTTGTGATTTGGCACGATAAAAATAAAAGCTGACATGACTTGACCTTGGCCACACATTAGATGAGGGGGGCTTCAACAGACCAACCAAAAACGGTCACAAAACAGACATTTAACAACTCAAAAGAATCCTATGAATTGGAAAAATCCTGCAAAAAAACAAAAACAAAAATTAAAAAACAGGGAGACCTGCCCTCTTTTTTAATCCACTTCAGAAAAATGAAAAGAATCCGAACATCTAGGGTCATGAAACAGAAGGCAGATGAGGAAAAACCTGTCATACACGCCAACAGCCTTTCACAGCCTTCCGGTTGTATACTACTGAAATGTCTGGAGAGATTTCATTTGGAGTCTCAAATTCAATTAACACTTCCAAAACACAGAACTGAAGGTGGAAAAAATGTGGTGCTCTTGCTGTTTGATGTGTGAAGGCAGCTTGATAATGCGAACGCCATCAGTCCCTTCTGCAGTCAATCACCTCACACGTTCTTTTGCGTCTACGATCGTAGCACATTTTTATTCTGCCCTGGCTCTGACAGTGGAAACCGATGAAACTTTGCTGCTTCTTTCCCACTTGTGTTATCACATCGAGATAGTGTATTATCCAGCATAAAAGCTATCAAGCAGACAGTAATGACATTAAGTGCCTGAAGTGCGTGTTTTGATGGATGTCGCTGTAGGTGATCTGATACCAAATTGCATTCTATTATTTGTATTGTATCTGCAAATAACTGCACCGTCTCTCACGCCTCACTCTTACCCCTGACAACCCACCTGACCCTCCTCTTGTCGCTATTATAGTCATTTGTCACGGCGCTGATTTTTTTCCCCTACAGATTGACAAACAGGTTAAAAAACTATTTTATTGCACTGTGACACAAAATATGAAAACAGATTGCCGTTGTCTGATGTCTGCAGTCGGCCCACAGTTAATCTGTTGTTGTCCTTCATTTTCAATAGCCTTTGTGCCGGACCCCGACCCGTCTGAAAACCTCTCTCTAAAGGAATCTGTGATGCTTTATGAGGAACATATTCGCTTTTACAGTGAAGAGGCACCGCTGATAACAGGGACAATAGATTTTCAGATCAGGTCATTTTAAAACACAATGTCTGGCTACAGCTCTATTCTTGTTGGACATTTTGGATCGTTTCGATCTGACTGGTTGTTCAGTCGTATGGAAAGGCAGCAATCATTGGGGATGAAATTACAAGTTATTGTAAAGAGCTGAAAGATACCTGAAGGAATCCATGGCATGTCATCTCATACATCGCACCCGTGTGAAAGAAACGACACAAAGAGGCTGATCGGTTTGAATAAATATTCTCCAGGAATGACTTATTATAGTTCTTTATGACAGCCTCTTTTTCATAGTCAGCACTCTCCCGTCCTTGCTGCCAATGAGAGCAAGGTCGACCTCTAAATGTCACATCTGACATTTCTCTGAATTGTCACACCACGGCAAAGTGTTTAGCACATTGATTTTTCTCCCTTTTGCTTAGACTGATAATCATGTAGAAGTCAGTTTTCCGCAAACTGATCAATGTTTTATCATGAATGCATCATTTCAAAGCCAATATCCATTTTAATAAGCTGCTTAGTAGGGTGGGGGGAATACATCGGCGCATGCCGCGTCAGGGACGCTGGACTGAAATTGACGATGTAAGCAGTGAATTGTAGAACATAAGAGAGCGTTGTCAGCTTGTTCCACGATTCTTGGGATGGTCACACCCTTCAGGAATATATTAAAAAGTAAGTTGCAATATTCATTTAGGAAAGCCTGATTTTAGATTCAAGCAGGTACAAGCTAGGTGTTGTGGTGATTTCTCAGCCTACCCAGGTGAGGACAGAGACGACTAGAATGTTCAAAGGTGGTTTATTTTACAAAGTGTGTGCCGAGTGTGACAGTGGAGACCAGTGGAGCGGGTGTGGGAGATGCCGGCTAAAACTATATCGGCTGGCGAGTGAGTGAACCGACGGCCAGCAGCGATCAGAGTGGCAGAGGAGTTCTGGAGACATGCGGGATTTGGAGGGCGGAGCAGATGGGACTGCAGGGAAGAGTAAACACGGGTCAAGATAGGCTGAAGCAAAGTAGCAAACTGCCAAAAGTAACTCGCAGCGTAGCCGGTTTGAGCGGAGAGGATAATGGCAGAGGTGGATGGGTGTTTTGTTCCGCAGTGGCTCCATCACAATGGCCTCCATCCATACTGACACATTCTTGCACTCACGCACACCCATATCTTCTAAAACAATTAAGGATACTACATTTCAGAAAGAGTTTTGGGTTTAAGGGAAGGGAATGAAGTCATCCAGTGCAAAAATATAGAGAATATAGAGAATCACTAAAGAACTTGGCAGACATAGTTCCCAGCTTCCTTAATAATTTATTGGCATTAAAGCATGCCTGTGAAAGGGATATCTAACAGATTTTTCTTCAGCAGATGGGAGACCCTGGAATTACCTGACTGCTTGACTTCACAGAAAGTGAGCAGATTATTTGCAAAGCAAAGTGCCCCCGCTCTGGATTCACTACTCTGGGAATTGTGCATGAATCCATAATTTGACGCTAAGTGCCTGCTGATGCATTATGCATATTAGATAATGTTTTGTGTGTAATCCAGGCAGACCTCACCTGACCCTCAGTGCCATGTTATTCCAGACCCTACATGCAGCAGCACCTAAAGGCTAGGTTTTGACTGCCTGAGACACATGATCTCTGCATCAAAGAAGAAATTAAATCATCAAATCCTCATCAGGGGCTTTAAAATCCATCGAGGATACCGCTCCCACTCTGAGAGTACACATCTGATAAGACCACATTTGCAGTATGTGTCATACAAACCTACCTGCTATACAGTATTTAACAATTACAGCTACTTCCAGCCTTTTATACGCCAGCAGTCATATGGGGTTTATAGTGCTCTTTTTTTTTTTTTTTTTTTTAATCCAAAGCCAGTGGATGTCACTTTCTGCTCTACTGTGCTGTGTTGAGATTCTGAATGGACAATGTAGTAGCTCATTTCGCCATCTGACTCTCATTTACCCTGAGCAGTGACCTGTGTCATCATGGACATCGGATAGAGGTCAGCCTGTGCCGGCTGTGCTACAAGGTGCAGTAAAACACAGAGAGCCCCACCTGCAATCATGTAGCAGATGGTTGCGCTGTCGTGTGAGTTTACAGACTCAAGTGTGTGCACACAGACACACACGTTATTCATTTTACGCAACAAGTGATCAGTAAACATTTGCCGCCTTTATCTAATATCTCACTTTATTTGACTGTTATAGCGCATAGTATATTTTGCATAATAATGTTTCTGCACCACGCGACACTATTAGTAGCTTCGCCCCTTCTGTCAGGGGAATAAATTCGGCTGAATGTAAGCAGAGGACACAAGTTATATCCCCCTTCACCGCAGTTTTATTTTGATACCTTATTTAAACTGCAACAGCGCCCTTCTCCATACAGAATAACTGCACTGTTCATAAAAGAGCATCCAACAAAGTCCACACACCTAAAAGACCAAAGAAGTAGGTTACATCCCGCATAGATTAGCCGTAATCACCCCATTTTCCCATTCATCTGTAACTTCGGAGAACTTTTAATGTGTTTTCTTCAGACTTGCTTTTTGTGTCTGCTGACTATTAGTTGCCATTGCTTCTCAGAAGAGCCATGTGTGTGATAGAAGGTTGAACTGACATTTAGGCTAGCAGTGCCCCTCCCCGCACAGGGCTTGAGCCTGGCAGTAGGTCTTGCAGTGGGCTGAGTCCATGACATGGAGAGTTATATATGCCAGGGTATTACAGAGCCCTTCTTAATCCGGTTTGTCACACTGCTCCCCCTGGACTGGGGTAATTTCATGCTGCTGAACTGGTATTGATGGAGCCTTGGTAAATGAGGCACACAGCAATCGTTAACTTTAATAACCATAAAGATGTGAGCGTTGGAGTCATACAGGCCCACGAGAGGAAACCCGTACAGGTGATTAAGAATCGTCCACGGCTGTGGCCAGCAGCGCCTCACGTCTCTTATTCATATTAATGGAATTAACTGTTAAAGACGTCAAGACTATTACCACCAGTGGTGTAATTCCTGCACAATCCTTTCCCTAGCATCAAGTGGGGGCTCCTTATTAAGTCTCATACCTGTCAAACAAATGCTAATATTTGTTCGCTTCTTTCATCAGAGGCTTCCGGTCCATTCTATTGTGGGCTGCTGTATATTAGGCCCATTGAAGTGAACGGGGATTTAGTATTGTTTAGGGGTAGAGCTAGATCATGAAGTAAGCCATAGCAGCAGAGGGGGGAAAAACAACATTGATTCGTGTGACTCTCTTATAGCTGGGTCAGTGGTTCCTGTCAGTCAGCTTGAGCAGTGGAGTTTCTTTCTCCGCACTCCTTCCTCTCCTCCGTTCTCCCCTCGGGTTTGTGGGCGCTCCAGGCGCAACTTGGGCTGCTGTGTCCATTTGTTTGTCTACTCCCATTACTGTGGCTGATGCTGCCTCAGGAGAGAAGTGGAAGCCAGGCCGCAGTCAGCGTCGGTGAGAAACCACACTGAAGCCTTCGCACTCGCCACAGAAATACTACAGATCAGTGAAACGCTGTGCTAATTGGTTCTCATTAAACAGTGAGGCCTCTCCAGCTCCTAGTAACACATGGCAAGTCAGATTGAAGGATTAAATACCCCACTGTTAACGCTGTGGTTAATTTCTTAAAGTCTTGGGGATACTTGGCAACATAAAAAAAAGCCTAAAGTTGGCATTGGTCTTCAGTCTTTGATGCCTTTCATGGTCAATGGAAAGCGCCTGCTCCTTGGGGCCACCTCTACTGGCAGCAGTTGTCTCTCTGGCAAAGAGGAGTAAATGATGGCTTTGTACGGTTTTATCAACAAACAACAACAACACTTTTAACGTTGTCAATTCCAATATTTTTTACTGATCCCACACTGCTACGACTAAATATTGCAAATGAACATTACTGAACATTTTCATTTCATGACAATATCAATTCTTATGAGCAATATCAATACAAACCATAACCAAACAAAGCTTTACGTCAGGAAATGGATAATTAATATTCCTGAGAAGGTAAAAATGAATGTGAAAAGAATTTATTTTTTTAATAGATTTCAGCAAATCTATTGTAGCATATTGTCATAATTAGGGAACTGTGGTAAATACTTTTCAATGAAGCTTAGCTTTTGCTAACTCATCTGAGACTTTTTCTTTCATCTTTCTCTGTATTTGGCTTTTTAGCACTAACACCACGCGGGTAAGGTGACAATGTTGATTTGATTCTGCAGTGTCAATCGATCCTTTCCTGCTGCTCTCCAGACTGATATGTAGGAGTAAGTTAAGACTCAGAGACATCTGAAAATTCCACTGAGATACAGCAGATAACACTTTGCAAATACTTGGTTCCCCTGCCACCTGCTACACAGAAATGTATATTGTGTTGGAGCCTGCTTTTCCCACATCGCACCTCCCCTTCATCCTCTGTGAGGTGTGATTCTGTAAGCATTTGCACCACAGCCGTAAAGTGCTTCGCCATTACATCTTAACGGCGTTGTCTAATGCTCCTTCACCCAGAGACTCGTATCAACCGCCCTTTCAACTGGACCCATTCTCCAAGCAGGAAACATTAAATGAGGCTTGTGTAATTACTGATACAAAATATGAAGTGTACTGGTTGCCAAGAGGAAGCACATGGAAAGCTGTCTCTGGCAATACCTCTGAGGCCTCTGTGTGGTGGGCCCGGCAGCGCGACGGTGCTTTGTAGCATGTTTAAACATTATCCGAAGTAATCAGGGGGAGTGCTCATGAAGTTCCAAACTGGCAATTAAAAGCAAAACACTGACATGAGTCATTAAACATATATGCAGTGGGACAGTTGGCCCACGGCTTCTTGAAAAAGATCATTAGTCGCTTCCTTTTTTCTTTTAACTGAAAACTAATCGGGGTAAACCTCACCTCAAATGAGACAAAGTGTAAGTGTAAAATAATTACTTACAATATGTAAAGGTTTGTACAGAGGTAATACAACAGCCTGAGATGCAGATTCGGATACCAGTCCGATGAGCCGCAACTGCTCGCTGAGAACAGACTGAAGAAACAGATTGAAAGGTTGAACTGCTGCTCCAGCATGCACGCGCAAAACGCTTCATTTTCACTTGAGTGTACACAGATTAAGGTGTTGATGTGATGAGGAGCACGGGTGATGTTTATGTTTCCCTGATTGCTGCTTTCCCTCCTGCAGCCATGTCGCTTCGTAATTGCGGCGCGTGAGAGGCAAGGCTGAATAAAATAAGGTGACAAAAAAAAAAAAAAAAACTCAATGATGATGAACCAGTGATGATAGCTGTCACACACTCTGCTTAGCTTCTGGTTTTTAAAGTTAAAGTGGAGCCAAGTTAGATTTTTATTTTAAGCATATGTAGAAAACAGTTGTGTTGATCTTTAATCTCATCAAAATATCATCCACTGTGATACCCAGGATGATGGACATGGATGCATTCTTTGTCGTGTTGTGTCCTCACTTTTGCTGATGTGACACTTTTCCAGTCATCTGGTTATTTTGACCTCAACTTTTTCGTAAACGTTGAAAAAACAACCTTTGTTCATCTAGTTGTTCCCACTAAAATACATGATTGAAATATGAATGAGAATATTGAATGGAAAACAGAACAGAAAACATAAATAGTAACAATCCATTTCCTAAGGACGGTTTAGATTAGGACAAAAAGTCAAAGCACATTTATATTTGTACTGTAAACATATTTGTGCTTATATATATATATATATATATATATATATATATATAGTCATTATAGTTACTGTTGCATTTAATTGTCAAACTCTTTACACCCAGCAAACAACTCACTAATATAAATGACGGCTCTTTGTCTTGAGCCGATGTCCCTTCTCTCCTATCTATCGCTCCATTTTACAACCTTTTCTCATTAACAGCTTCTAATTGGCCGTTGGGCTAAGCTGAAAACAATGAAACATTGATTTCCTTAAACATAATCACCTCATCCAGTCGTTTAATGGCTGCCGTCAGTGTGGGCCACCGAGAGAAAAATGACCAGTCAATGGTCCCATCAATGCCCTTCACCTCTCCTCACCAGCGGCCGCGGCGCTCAGCCTCCCACTCCATCTCAGCAGGTTGGTTTAACCCCTTTAGCTGCCTGACAGACTCAAGCACAACATTCATCACGCCCTACAGTCGTGTCTCAAGTCGCCGTGAACCCATAAAGCACACCGTTACTGTTGGGCACTTGAGCAGAACATATCTATAATGACCTACAACAAACACACCGACGTACATGCACTATACACAGACATCGCTGGATGGTCATTTACCATGCCAGGAGCGCCACACAATTGCCAAATTTCAAATGTCCAGTGCTGGTGGCCATTTGTGGAGCTTCTCTTGCACTGGCCCAGCAGAGTCATTCAGTCATTAGCACTATGCTCGCCACCACGCTGCAGACAGTGCCTGAGGTCCTCCTGGCTATGGACTTCTCCCATTGCCAGAGGCATTTGTGTGTGTGTGAGTGAGTGAGTGAGGGAGTAAGAGAGAGAGAGTCATCAGAGAAGAATTTACAGCCTTTGTGCACTGTAATGCTTCAATGATCCTCCAGTTTAGATTTGTTGTAGCTTCCCCCTCTGCAGGACAGCTATCTTAACCTATCTTTAGATTGATTTATTTCAAAATAAACACCATCCCAAACGATACGTAATAAATAAATGATAAACGCACTGTGCAGCTCGCAGACCAACCACCAGGAGGTCCATGTACCCCTGAACACCAGCTCCATGGACGTTTGTGAGAACTGGTTCATGTCTGAACAGCTTCTCTCAACAGTTGTAAATGTAGGTGAACGTGATACACTGGCGGTCTCCAGTTTCACTTCCTCATGTCAGATATCTGCTCATTACACTGGTGTATTCTTCACTGGTACTTCACCTCCCGCAGCTTGCTGAGCAGACTCCAGCCAGTTTAGTATTCTGTGACGCGGCGTAATCTCCTCAC
Organism: Centriscus cristatus; assembly: GCA_037832705.1. Lineage (NCBI taxonomy): Eukaryota > Metazoa > Chordata > Actinopteri > Syngnathiformes > Centriscidae > Centriscus > Centriscus cristatus. The sequence continues at coordinate 18,712 of JBBMJM010022522.1, forward strand.
TTATTCGGAGATTGGCTTTGACTTGAAAAGCAAGTCTGCAGGTCAGGAAGCTGTCGGTAAAATATTCAACAAGCCAACACATTGTGAGGTTTGGTGGGGTTTTAGCGCACTCAAGGGATTTCCCCCTCTCACTTTTACAGTCCATGTTTTACCTCGTGCTGCCCAGACATTTCTAACAACAAGTGCTGAGAGAGGGACATTAATACTGCATGACTGAACAGTCCAGCAGGACTGCAAATGTTTGCCTTTTAATCCGGGACTCAGCGGCCTTTGGTCTTGCCACAGCAGACATTGAAGGGAATGGGAGACGAAAACTCTTGCCAAACTTGTCTCGGCTGCTGGGAGCTCGGTTCTGTAATTCATGACTCGAGCCATTTCAAACATTTGCACAAGCAGCCCAGCCGGAGAAACACACACCGGCTGTTGCCATAGCAGTGGAGACGAATGCATCTTCTCAGAGTAGCATTGTGTCTGTCCTCTTTTAAAACGTGCTGCAGCTGATTAGGAGATGGAAAGCGGTGTTTGCTTGCCTCCTCTTATTGTGTACTCTATGCAATTCGCTGATTTCAGAGGATAAGTACCTTATCTCTCCTCTCCTCGCCTTTCCTCTTGTCCTGGGATGGTTTCCACTTTAATTGTTGGATGCCGGTGTCTGTTGCGGTGCCTGTCAAAGAAAGATAAAGAGTTTTTCCGGGGGCGTAAGGAAAGGGGAGAGCAATGATGGAGGGCCTCTCTGCTGCAGCTCCGCTGGCTGCATTAGCCCCTCGTTTTATAATTGTGTGAAGGGGGCACTTCCAGTGGCTCCTCATTATTCACTGGCAGGGCCTGTCCCTGGCAGTCACACACACCTTGTCCTCTAGCACTCCCGCTCGCTCTGCCCCTATCGCTGCCATTTCAGGATGTCCCTCTGCTCCACCCCCCCTCGGCAATCCCGCCTATTGTTATTTTGACCACCATGACAACACATCACTCTTCATCTTTTTTTTTTTTTTTTTAACTAGATGTTTCTTTACAAAACTTGATTATTGGAGCGCTGTCGCCTCACAGAGAGAAGGGGCTTTCGGGAGTTTGTGTGGAGTTGGCGTGCCTGTGTGGGTTCTCTCCGAGTACTCCGGCTGCCTCCCACTTCCATAAAAAGCATGTCATGGGCTCGGTAGAGGGGAACAAACCACAACCCTTAACCCTCAGACGTCCACGGACATGCCAATGTGTTTCTCCTTAATATCTTGCCAACTTTACTTTCCAACTCGTATTTCTCATCCTTCATTAATAGCTGGAGTTAGAGGGCCAATGGGAAAGGTTGCACCTGGAATTTATGGTAATCTCTCACTGTATCTGATCGGTTGATTGTTTGTTTTCTGAGCCAGAGAAAGAGGTAAAACAAAACAACAAAACATTATCACCAAAACGATATTTACACATGAGTAAAGGTTTGTTTTCACAAGAGACTAGTGAGCCCGGAAAAAATGATGAGTCCTTTTACGATCACACCGTACTGACAGCGTACGGGTGGTGTAAAAATGCAAACACAGGCAATTAGTCCGTTTTGTGTTCCTGTAGCGATCTTCATCAGGAGTTGATTGGTATGTGGAGAGGACAGCCAGCACAGAGTGAGAGGCAATTAGGTGTCATAAATGAGATGCCTCGAAGGCCAATTTGTTACACATACTTACAGTCGGAGTTGCCAATAATTGAACTGCAGCGTGTCTCAACTTATGTGGTGTGAACTGAGCTCCCACAGGTCTATTTTTCAGTCGTCGCTCTTCATAGCAATTTTAAAATCTGACTGTTAAATTAACGATGATTATATAAAAAAAAACAATCCTTGACCACCACTTCACATGAATTCCTCTGTTCATTTTCCGTCCCTGCACACACGCTCTGACCATCGTACCACTGTGTCCGTCTGTCTGTCCACAGAGGGAGGCACGTGTGAAGTGATCGCAGCCCACCGTTGCTGTAACAAGAATCGCATCGAGGAGCGTTCGCAGACAGTCAAGTGCTCCTGTTTACCAGGGAAAGTGGCTGGGACGACACGCAACAAACCCTCCTGTGTGGATGGTGAGGAGATGCTCTTCATGTGACTGTTCACTACCTGACCGCGGTGTAATTATGCATCATTGATATAAGTGTATATTTCTTCTCTTTTTTGACCATAACCAAACTGTGCTTGAACGGTTGCTTCTCCCTCATACATCTGCTGCGTTTATGCCCTTTCACACACTGGGGTTACATCAACGTCCCGCTCAAGGACTTGTCGACAGCTGCAACCACATATGACCAGAAAGTTGTGAGTCAATTCATATTTAAGGAGCCAAAACAAACAACAAAAAAAGAATATTTCTTAGCATGAGGACGAAGGATGAAAGTTTTACCAGACAGTTCGGGGACATGTGTCATTAACATGCTGGTCTTTCTGTCATTGAAGTACAATTCATGACAGCAGATTTCCAGAGATACATGTTCCCACAGTGCATGTGCTTAATTGTTGCAAAAAAAAAAATATGTCTGTTTAGTTTGTTTGAACACATTTTCTCACTCTGAAAATATTGATTTTCGAGGGCTTGAAGTCCACAAAGACCCCGGGACACCCGATTTCACAAGCATGCAAAACGGAGGCTAAGCAGGCCAAGGGTGAGGGTTAAGGTTAAGGAGGGGGGGGGTTTCTTAAAGAGATGTATTGAAGAATGATGCCTGGGACAAGGTATCGATTGTTAAATTATAACACTGGAGAATTCCCATTACTCATGTGCCACACTGCAGCTCCAGCACCGATGATAACACGGACTTGGTTTGTCGGGGAAGGTGGCTGTCTCTTTGTGATTGTGCCACTAACAATAAAAATGCATTCAGCCATTAAGAAGCCAATAGTGCTGCGCTGTTGGGCATCGCGAGGATGATGCGGGGCTGTCGAACACCTGAGCACAGAGCACGTTGCAGACCGCATCGCCTGAGGAAGATCGGGCAGATGGAAATAAATAACTAATAAACACAAGTCAGGGAAGCTCCAGGCTAGTGCACCTGAATTACCTCAGCTTGGGCAAACAATCAGGCACTGGCAGCTCCATGGGAGGAAAGAAAAGAGTCGACAGGATGTCACAAACCTACTGAGACAGAACTGCGATGCCCCCTTTTTGTGCCATGGAGCTGATTCATTGCTCTTCAATCTCAGTTTTTTTTCACCTGGACCTTCACAAGAGATCAAAGGCTTCATCTCACTGTTCTTTTTGAAAACACACGAGTGCAGACACACACACACACACACACACA
>JBBMJM010023485.1:0-14904 GCA_037832705.1 Centriscus cristatus
AGCATTTAACAGAATCAAATTGAAATAAGAAATTTAAATTAAATTAAATTGAATTAAATTAAAAATAAGAGAAGATTATTGGAAGAAGGATTCTTACTTTCTACCACTTTCTAAAAAAATGCATTTTGATTCATGTGTACTTATATTCACGCACACTTATATAATTCGTTGACTGAATTTCTTCTTCAGGCAGTTATTCGAGGTAGGAAAACACTTCTTAAATGTGATGACATTGTGACACTTTTGCGGGGAATGATCGGTGCCAGACTGGTGGGATTTTTGTATGGATATTTAAAGTTGCAATAATTGCTCATGTGCTATGCCAGTTTCTTTCTCCCTATTTTAATAATTGCATGTGATAGTACTGATGTAAATAACAACAAAAAATTCTATTAAGCACGTATAAGTATATAAATATCAGCAATGTATTGCTGTCTTTTCCTGAAAAAGATATGCCGGTCGTGTGTAAACGTCAGATGACGTCACAAATCGCTTGGCTCTCATTGGTTCGTGCAGCACTCTCTCTCCCCCTGCAGTGGCCATATTTGTTGATGTGTCACATAAAAAGGGCTTGTTGGAGAGCTCAGCTGCTGGCGCAAAGTTCACGTTTACATGGAATACCCGGAAATTGAACTACTTATGGGTTTTACGTACTCGGTAGGTGAAGCTACAGGAGTACGTATGAAAACTTGGTGTTTTCCGATGTCAGCATCAGTCGTAGCTTCGTTAGCTTAGGCGTTAGCTGGCGTAACTTGAAGCTAGCCACAGTCTGTCTTATCAGCGTTAGCTTCAGCAAGGCAAAGAGGTAGATCCTTGTATAATGTGTAAATCTAAAGGGTCAGTCTAGTGTTCCTGGCTGATCTCTTTGTGCTGTCAACCGTGTTTGCTGAGCGTTACACTTTGTCACATCCTTTCATTAAACGTCGATAAGCAAATAACCTTGGATGCTAACACTAGCATAAACGGCTTGAGCTAACGTCAAGTCATTTGAAAGGGAAATGAAACAGCAGGTACAGCAAATGATTAATCGTTGTGTTGTCTGCGTTAACTTCTCCGATGCATACATAGCTACAGCGTCTTTTTTATCTTAGATTTACGGCTGGCAGGACGACGAGCAATTTTGACAAATACTATATGACACCTGTCAGTTACCTGTGTTTGCTGGGAGGCGTTTACTGGTAAACATACATGATTTTCTTAAAAAAATCTTGGTCACAATGCGTTCATGTTTGAGTGTGACTGTAATTTAATCTGTGCTCTATCTGTATTCTATGGTAAAATATTGACACCATTAGTTGATATCTGTGTTATATCATGTTATTGAACAAGATACCGCTTTTGTATTAGAATGGCATTAGTATGTATGTGTGGGGATTAACCTTGACTGTGGGGATTTTAATTATTCTCAGCCATAAGTTAAAGCTGACCTGAGAATGCTGTGTAATGCTATTTGTGGGGCTTGTACTTGAGTTTAGGAAATATCCAGATTATTGCTGAAACTGAGGGATTTACTTGCTCAGAACAGTTCGCAACACAAGGCAATTTTATTACTTGTTGGCAGGCATTTTGGACAGCTGGGGAGAAAAAGTTTACGTGATGTTCCTAAACAAGGTATTTGTGAGTGCTCTGAGTCTCTTTACTTCAACTGTTTCTTCCTCTGTCTCTCTGTCAGGTTTGACCCCGAGTGGGACCATGGAACAGCCTGATCCCGCCTCCGATGCACACATGATTGAAAGATCTTTGGCTGAAGCGGTGTCAGAGACAGCACCCCCAGTGAAACCGCTCCATGCCTGCACGTCTGACCTGGAAAAGGGAAAACAAATCTCGGACAACAACAAGGATGAGGGGGAGAACGGCAGTTCCACAGAAGATGAAGTCCAGTTTGACAGTGAATTCGTCAAGACTACCACGGATATTTCAGTGGACATAAAGACGGAGCTGGATGCTCAAACACACTGTCAAGAACTGGTAGGGAGGATGGAGAATTCTGATAACAGCACAGTTTCCGTGGAAGACAGGAAACTGGATCTTAGTCTTTCAAATGAAGCTAGTGGCCCATCGGAAACCACAACTTTAGCTGATGTAGGAGAAAGCTCTTCTACTGTTCTTGAAGGGACAATGGAAACCTCACCTACTTTAGATGATGGGAAGGAGTCACTCGCCATAACTCAAATCCGAGACGAGCAGCCATCAGTTGTGGTTGGAAATATCTCCTCAGAGCCATCGCCCAGCAATGACAGTGGAATACTCAAGAGTCCTTCCTCTCCTTCCGTCCATAGCACTTCCAAACATTCATGTACAGAGTCTGCAACCACATCTGGAATCTCTAATGGCCCCTCGACCCCCAGTTCTGACACCATCGGCTCCTCGCTTGCTTCCAGCGCCAACACACCGGCCCCCTCACATTCCTCATCAAGCCCTTATGACACAGATTGCAGCCGAAAGCTGATTTCGGAAATCCAGCGCTCGCTGTCGCAGGAGTCACTGCTGGATGAGCTGGAGTCAGAGCTGCTGGCCTGTCAGCTGCCTGAGGGGGAAAGTGACGGCAACAGGAAAGGGAGCCCGCCTGTCAATGGGCTTCCCGCAGACCAGGAGGGCTGCATGATGGTGTTTGAGAAGTGTGTCCAATACAAGTATACACAACAGGAAAAGGCAATTCAAAGGTAAATTGCTGATTCGTGTGATTAAAAATTGTGAGAGGAAATCACATGGATGATCTGCAACTATTATTTTACCTGCTAATAACTATGGAATAACTTTTTAGCTTGAAATGTTGGGGAAAGATGAATCTTCAGTTGGTCAATATTTAGGGTCTTTTGTGGATTTGACAGGATTGTGTGTGTGTGTGTGTGTGTGTGTAGGTTGCATGAAGAGAACAAGAGGCACCAGGAGCTGATTCTGGGTATATGTTCGGAGAAGGACAATATGAGGGACGAGCTGAAAAAAAGGGCAGAGACCGAAAAGCAGCACATGGCCACTATTAAAAAGGTTTGTTTTCAATGTACGCGTTGATATTCATGCAGCGTTGAGCAGTTCAGAGAAGCGCTCAAGCAGAAATGTCATTTGATTCAAAACTGAAGCGGACAATGTCAAATCAGCATTGAGTCTCTCCAGACTTTTCCAACCCTTTAGTTCCCATCAGCAAGGAAGCGCTCCTGTTCATTGTTGTCTTTCTTCCTGTCCCTTGTTGTCTTTCTTCCTGTCTCTTCTAGACCAGTACTGTGACAATCCATTGACTAAATACCAAGTGATCTGATGTTCCCGTGTGACGCACAAACATTGTTTTCCCTATTGTGTGTGGTTATTTCACACCTGTTGTCTGTGTCCTGTTTGCAGTGCCGAGTTACAGCTGTAGGTGGCAGAATGTGGTGTTTTCTTTTCTTTACACTGAAATGCAAGAAAGTGTCACCTTTCAATAGTAACATGGGCACAGTGAGTTAAAAAAAAAACACTTTTCCCCTCCTCATAAGATGTGAACATGTAAGTAGACGCTGTTGACTAATGATCACTGATACTGTAAACTGACAGGCTCAAACAAGACAAAGGTGTCTGAAAGCCCAGTTTTTTTTTCTATTGAATAGCACAAGGCCAGAATTTCTCTGCTTCCTCTGCTGTGTCATCCAGTGTAGCAGGTTAACCAAATGGCCCTGGTTTACATGTTAACCCAACAAGTCGCTGACCCGGTGTCTTTCCTGTATGTGCAGTTGGAGGACCGGTTAGAGGAGCTGCTGAAGGAGCTGAAGGAGTCTCACGACAAGCTCGTTCACCAGGACCAGGCAGCTAAGGCTAACCTGCTGCAGGTGCAGAAGGAAACCACCTACCGACTTGAACAGGTACAACTGGAACTGTGACAAACTAGTTTCACTCAGACTCTTTTCTGTGGCCTGTGAGTTAAAGCTGTTGAACGTGTTGTTGTTGTTGTTGTTGTTGTTTTCAGCTTTCACCCAGTGTAACCTCCTATCTGTTAGACCTGTCACACAGCACAGTTTATCACTTTAGATAGATAAATAGATACTTTATTTATCACTTGAGAGAAATTCACAAATCCAACAGCACAACAGATCAAAAAGATAACTGTAGAAATGAGAATGGGGACACTGGGGGTATGAAGGACCAGAAAGCAAGAAACACTGTCACTACAACTACCTCTTTAAGGATTAGTTAAGGTGTTTTTCATCCTAGTCTTCCCTTGTAAATCCTAGAATGTATTAAGATGAGGACTCTGTCATCTGAGTGCCAACCAACTGCTCTAGTTGTGTTGTGTGTTATTTTATTTTATTCAATTTTTTCAGACAAATGTAGACGCAGATTTTCTGAGTTTGGTACTGTTCCCATCTCTTCAGCACACTGAGAGCTAACAAACTGAGAACTGGCACATGCAGTTGGCGTGAGGAATGAACACACAGGTGTGAGAGGAGATTGGAATGCAGTCAGTGAACCACCGTCCTAAAACTGCACTTTTCAAGGCAGATCGAGCTGTGGTCGGATCCAAAATCAACAGAAGGGACATCAGTGCTGAATGTGCACAAATGTAAACATGGGATTTAACATGAGTTTAGCATGTGGGAATTGATCCTGTAAATCCCCCTCTCAGGCAAACAGAAAATGTGAAGAAGCGCGCCAAGATAAGGAGACCATGGTGATGAAATATGTGCGCGGGGAGAAGGAGGCCCTTGACCTGCGACGGGATAAGGAGGCGCTGGAGAAGAAGCTGCGGGAGGCCACAAAAGAGGTGGACCGCCAGGCCCTCCGAGGGAACCAGCTCGCCCAGGACAAAGGTCGACTGCAGCAGCTGTATGACGCCAAGGTGGGCGCCGGAGATCGGCGTTTGTTGCTCTGTTATTTCGAAAAGTCTCCGATGCTCTCGATTCACACGCGTCTTTTTTTTTTGCAGGAAGGGGAGGTGGGCAGGTTGACCCGAGAGGTAGAAAAGCTGAAGGAGGAAAACAACTCGCATCTTATCAAGGTCAGATGGGCACAGAACAAGCTCAAGAGTGAGGCGGATGCTCACAAGGCAAGTATGATATTGACGGAGCACGTAGAGCAAATAGACAGTTGTCAATTTACTGATACTTGATCATCTCGTGCTAATTAACTCATCATGCCAAAAAGGATGCGTTATTACTGTCATGGTTTTGAATATCTCCAAGTTAAGGTTCTTGATGTAGACAGAAGAACATGGAAAATTAGAAGTTCAGCTCCGGTGTGTGTGGATGGTTCTCAGAGGCGCATGTGTGCATACTGTACATCACTGAACGTCCCTGTGCATGATGTGAAATGGCCTGCGTTTGCTGTAGATAGCCTCATGCTTTTGTAATTGGTTGTTTTTGTTGTCGTTTTGTCTCGTGTTTATCACCAGGATCTGTTTGTTTGTACAGGAGACTAAAGACAAGCTGAGGGAAACCACATCCAAACTGGCCCAAGCCAAAGAGGAGACCGAGCAGATCCGTAAGAACTGCCAAGACATTATCCGAACATACCAGGTTGGTGATACTTCTCCCGCTGATGTACTAGTTTGCTCGTGGATGTTTTGTTAGTGTTTGGTGTTTTTTTGCAAGCGTCCCTGTGCGTAACAACAGCTGTTCTCGCTTGTGCATTGGTATGCAGGAATCAGAAGAGCTCAAGTCCAATGAGCTGGGTGCTAAACTGAGGGAAACCAAAGGAGAGCTGGAGAAACATAAGCAGGAACAAACTGACCAATTAGAGGTGAAACCACTCTGCTCACATAGGAAACTTTGTTCAAATCAGCAGCTGTTGTTCCAGATTTTGTCCAGCAGAGGGTGCTATGGTTACATTGCGTATAGTGGCTGAAAACAACGTTCACTTGCTGTTAAAAGGTGGAGCACAAATAACACACAATCCCCGTCACATGAGCCAGTATTACACCTGCAGTGGGCTCCAGGGGGAGATGACCTTCTCCCATCAGCCGTTTAACATTAACCTTAGATATTTCCAGGAGAATCTGACCTCCATAGATATAATGTAAATAAGCTGCAACTTCTGCCCTCATTCAGTCCACCCCTTTTTAATGGTTGTCATGAAGTAAGAACACAGCTGCATGTCTACACAACTATTTGTGTGTTTTACTTCAATTCCAGTCCGTAAAGTTTATTGACGCCAACCCTCTCGTGTCCATCCTCTTCAATTCCAGAGGTGCTATTACTTTCACTAGTAACAGGATGCACATAAGAACAGACATGGTCTCAATTCAAACACAGTGGCCTGTTTTTGGGTTGGGGGTTTTTTTTTTGGTCTCTCCACCCCAAAAATAAATGGCCTAGAAATAATCGATGAGAAGCGGCAGTCAGTTTCAACAACAGCTGACGAGAGCAGCCGTGACCTGCTACCAAGAGTCTTATCCAAGCAGCCCTCATGTTTACATGTTTTGAAACAATTCTGACCTCCTTGACAGACGATAAACAACATAAAGACGAGCACCTTGTAAATCTGCTTGTTTAGGGTAAAAGGTCTGTAAGTTAAAACTCACAAACCTGCTTTTGACAGCTGGGATCAGCCCCAGCAGGACCACAGGAGCCTCTGGGACGTTCCCACGTCCCAGACGCGCTCCTCTGCTGTGGCACACGCTGCAGCCCCCTAATGAACCAACTGGCCCAGCCCTTTTGTTTATCATGGCATGTTTGTTGTGCTCCAGCTCGGCCATAAATTACAAAACAGATGAGCTGCGTTATTATTGAAATGTGATGGAAAGGAATAGATAAATGGAGCAAATCAGAAGTGCATTTGCCGCCGTTGTCATTAGTGGGATGTTGTCTTGGATACCACAGCTGCTAACGGCTTCTTGGAAACGCAGACTGCTGCTGGTACCGTTAATGGATTTGTTAAAACGATACGAAGATATTTTATGAAGACTTTCATACTGTTAATGAACAAGCAACAGAATCCGTCAATGAAAGCCACCCTGAAAGTGACATTGCAATTCACTAATGCTACTGCAGAACCCCCCCCTCTGTGGTATTTTGTTTTTTCGTAGAAAAACAATTTGATGGGGCTGATGTTTAGACTGAATCGTCGGAGCACAGTAAATGCAGATGCTTCCATTCAGATCGGAGGGGTCACTGAATCATTGATGAGTATGAAAATGATGCTGCGGCCTTCACAGTCAGCAGATCCCAGTTGAACACCTTTGGGAGACTGGTGATATTTAGAACCTGTGTCGAAAAGCAGCTCAACGCAGCCCCAAACACACCTTTTGAGAAACTGAATTCTGCCAGAATGCGTCACTCAGAGGTCAAGAGACTGCTCATCTGTGGAAACTGAAACCGTGGGATAGAATCTGACTTGTGACTTGCTGCATCTGGCAGGTGCACCGGGTGAAGGCCAAAGAGCTGGACGACCTGAAGAGGAGTTACAAAGAGGGCATGGACGAACTCTGCACTCTACGCACCAAGGTTTGTCACGCCACTGCGCTTGAGTGTTTGCAGGTGATATCCTCTTATCTTCACTCAGCCAGTGTTTGTGTGTGTGTGTTACAGCTGAAGTGTCTGGAGGACGAGCGGCCACGCTGGGAGGACGAGCTCTCCAAGTACCGGGAGATCATCAACAGGCAGAAAGCCGAGCTCGGTCGCCAGAAAGACAAACTGGACGAGATTACAGCGCTGGAGGAGCAGCACGAACGGTACGGACGGTCGAACGCACACTGCAGCAGCAGCAGCCGTTAATGGAGTAAAATCGCTGTGATCTGCAATCGGCTGGGGTGTATCAGGGTCTGACGGGAAATGGAATCCAGGCAGAAAGATAAGATGAACTTTATTAATTCCACAAGGGTCAAATTCACTAATTACATCAGCAATGAGATCGGCTCCATCAAATGTAGAAATGTTCTGTTGTGAATGGAAATACGACTATTTTTTTTTTTGTTATCATTTATTATGTGCAGATAGAAAATAATGAAGTGGCCACTGGCCAGTCTGTTCATCTCTTCCACTGGGAGCTAATCAATTAGTCATGTCTGGATGGGCATCAGGAACCCCATATGACTTCTCCCATTTACAAAAGCAGTTTATAATTCAGATGATATGATTCAACTGCCAGACTGCGAAACAGCGTCTTTGTGTCCTCCAGCGTTGCAGCTAACTTATTCATCAGTCTATCCATCTTTAACCACGTAGACCTGTGGAGATTGGCGACTCGCTCCTCAGAGGAACGGCAGACCGACAGTCAACCTGTGACCTGTATGAGGGGGGGGGGGGGTTTGAATGAATTCTCCTCAAAACAACACAGCTCAACAAATGCTTTAAAATCAGTCAGTTGCTCATTTTGTCATTGGAGCAATGTGGGATTCCATATGACTGACAGGTCAGCTGCACTTTTACGTAGGAAAAGCAAGTAATATCACAACTGTCATTCACCTTCGGGAAGCCAGATCGGTCAATGACAGTGTCACTTCTCGACTCTCACCGGTTCTTGTCTTTGGTGTTGGTTTTCCATCAGAGCGAGGTGTGCTATAACAGTTATAGCACAGAGGGCCAGAAAGGACCCAGGTCCCAGTGAGAGCACGAGGTTCTGCCAGTTCTGCAGATGACCTGAAAGACAAACTAATTAAAATCTTGCAGTTGCCCTGTCCCTAAAGGAGGATTGAAAAAGCTTCTGTCTATTTCCTTTATGACCATCTGTATGTTTCTTCCTATTCATGCCTTGGTTCTCTGGCAGCAGCAAATTAACCACATTCATTTTCTCAAAAGCAAACTATCTCCTCATGTTTCTGTCACTTTTTTTTTTTCCTGCGAGTGAGTTTGTAGTAGATTAGCCTCTCTGCCGAGGAGGTTCTGTTTTTGTTGGTGTTTACCTCTGTCTGTTTGACAGCACAGTAACTCAAGAAGTTGTGAACGTATTTGAAAAAAATGTCGAGTAAATGCTGCTAATGGACTAGGACCAGATGATTAAATGTTGGTGGTGTTCTGGAACATCTGGATCCAGGAAAGGGGACATTTTCAGCATTCAAATAACAAAAAAGAGTGCCGAGGTCATGATTTCTTGCTACAGATTTTGAACTATTTAGTTGTCATGTTCTGATGATCATTGAATTTATTACTGTAGATTGGAGAGTGGAGGATGAGGCCTTTGCACCAATGTCTTTTCTAACAGCCTGTCTCTTCACGCAGCGACAAACAAGAGATCGCTTGTTGTCATGAGGAAGTGGACTCCGTGAACAACCAGATGGCGGACCTCCAGCATGATGTACAAGGCAGCAGGGAGCGTGAGGCCGAGCTGCTGGGCTTCACCGAAAAACTGAGCAGCAAGAACGCCCAGCTCCAGTCAGAGAGCAACGCGCTGCAGACCCAGCTGGATCAGCTCGCCAGCAGGTTCGCAGAGCTCCAGGCCAAGCAGGAGGAGACCAACAGGCTTCTAGATGACAAGGTGGGACCTCTGAAGAAGCACATGACTGAAAGCGACCACAGTTGAGTGCAGTTTTCTGTTTTTCACCAATCGTCCAGTCACGGCGGCTGAAGCAGGAGGAGGCACTCAGGCAGCAGGAGGTGCAAGGCCTGCAGGAGGAGAGGACAGTGCTGCAGTTAGAAGTGGCCCAGCTGAAAACACGGGTGGAGGAGCTTAGAGATGAGCTGGTGACTCAGAAACGGAAACAAGCGGCCAACATCAAGGACCTGACCAAACAACTGACTCAAGGTAAGAATCCACCATTTAATATTACCCGTAATGTCCGGACTATAAGCCGCTACTTTTTTCATAAGTTTTGAACCATGAGGCTTATACAACGGTGCGGCCAATTTATGAATTTTTCTAACAGCCGCCAGGGGCGCTCTCGCAGAAAAAGTGAGACAGGTGGAATTTGAGGGCACCTGCGGCTTATAAACAGGTGCGGCTTATGTATGTACAAAATGGTTTGTTTGTTTGTTTGTTTTTTTGTTTTTTTTTCCCCCTTTAAAAATGTACAGGGTGAGGCTTATAATCAGGTGCGCTCTATAGTCCAGAAATTACAGTAATCACAAAATACATTTCCCCCCTCTCTCTCTCTGTGAAAATCCCTTTCAGTAGATTCTACTCATACAAGGGTCAAAGGCTTAAGGACCATAGATCCCTCTCAGGTTAAGGTTTCCTGTCAGTGTGGGTACGCCCAGTCAATGAAAATGTCTCTGCAGCAGAATTATGACAAACGAGCTGAGAGACATCAAAAAGACACTGCGACCAAAGTGGCCAGACGTTTCTACAGAGAGCGTTTGCCATCATCTATCACCGAACGTTTGACTTGATTAAACGACTCGGCCTCAAACTGTCTTTGCTCAGGTTTTAGTGGCGCCTCCTGCCCGCAGATTAAGAGGAGAAAGAGCAGGCTGATCATAGGCGGAGGAGATGGGAGTGCACAGAGAGGTGCAGCACTTAAACAGATAATGCTTCCGTCCTGTGAGGATTTTTTTTTTTTTTAAAGAGACTGCTTCACTTGGTTCCCCAGGCACACGTTGTAACCTTGAGGTTTGAACTTCAGCTATATCTCTGAATGCACAAGCTAATGACGACTGAGGAGTTTACACACTTTAATGGGTTGAGAAACCATATACCTTACACCTTCGCCTGAGAAGCTTAGTGACGGAGGCCAAAGGGAAAAGTTCAGTATGTGCAGTAATGAAATTTCTCCATTGTGAGACCAATAAAGGGCTTCTTCTTTTCTTTCCTTTTCAGTCAGGAAGCACCTGATTGACTGTATTTCTCACAGTAGGGCAGAATTTTTGTTTAACCAGAGACGGATCTTTCTGTCCTCCAACAGCTCGTAAACGACTGGAGCAGGTTGAGAACGGCGTCTGTGAGCGCGACGGCGGCAGTATGGGCAGTCGATCGAGTTCCTCAGGTACCAGGGGTTCGTTGATGCCGTTTCATCAACCATTTCCCTAAAAACAATTACATTTCTAAATGAAATGCATGTGAGAGTTGTTGTCTGTGACCAACGCTCCAATAGCAGTAACAAGTTTCAACAGTGTTGTCGTACCCCCCCACCCCACCCCACCCAGGCTCCTTGAACACACGTCCTGGAGGAAGCAGTGGTGTGGACCGCTCACCGGAGAGCCAGTCAGGTCCTTCGGTGGTGGTGGTGGACAACTTCCCAGAGGTGGACAAAGCCGTGCTCGTGGAGCGGATTGTCCGTCTGCAGAAGGCGCTGGCGCGTAAGCAGGAGAAGATCGAGTTCATGGAGGATCACATCAAGCAGCTGGTGGAGGAGATCCGTAAAAAGACCAAGTGAGTGGCGCCGACCAATGTCCCAGGATGTCTGGATGTGTATTTTCTTTTTTTTATTTTATTTTTTCAAGTTCAGTATCCTACATTTGCGCCAAATCAACTTTGCAAACACTGACGACAAGCCACGCTCAGCAGCCGTTAAATTAGAAACAGGCAGGCTGCTTGTGGAAGACAAAGACACTCTGAGGCAGATTAAGGATGCTCTGCTTCCACCTCTTCAGGTGCCACGCTATCGTGGACACAAACACACGGTGTACTGGTGACAGCAAACATCCTGTGGCCTTTTCTAAAGAAAAATCATCATTTCTTCCCCTGACTTCAAAGGACTATAAATGCCTCTGTGCAAAGGAAAACTCCCCTCCCCCACTTCCTACTCATGCTTCTATTCCCACTACTTCTGGCTAATTGTATTTAAAGCTATTTAGAGATATATCGGGAGAAGAATATATTCATATGGACCCAGTATGAGGATGAGTAGTCTCACTTATCTTTTTTTTTTTCCTCAGCGTTGCTCTTGGACTGAGTCCATTAGCCTCAACCTAAATCTTACAGTTAAAATTGAGGACGAATCCCACGGTTGCTAAGCTAAATATAGCGCAATCTCATGCTAGCGGGGTGGGCTGTTGTATTATGGACGTGAATTTGTCCTTTTTGCCTTTGTCCCTGTGTCCCCACCGGAGCCTGGTGAACAGTGTAACAGAGGCGGATCGGTGTCAACTCAGTGGGTTCATACTTCACCAACTAGCCAAACTAGCATTGAGCCTCTCCAGTGTTTTTTGTATCTTTTATCTCCTGCTCACAATAACATCTAAATTCTCAACATGGTGCGAATGGAAATACATCACAACTTTATTTGAGCTCTAGTTCTTCATTAGAAAGTGAAAATACACAGAAATACCAAAGTCCATTGAACATATAGAGTCCGTTTAGCTCCTGCTTTGGAACCTAGACTCTGCATTTCTGTGTGGAACATCCATTTCTTTATAGCAGTATTCTTCTGGGTGACATGTCTAGTAAATGAACTCTTACAGGAAAAATAATTGAACCCATGTTGGTGCCATTTTCGCTTATCTGCAATCTCCATCCCAGCGACAGGCAGGCTTGGCGTTCACATAATCCTTACATACATACATACATAATAATTTTCGCTGATATTGGAGTTGCCTCCTGTACGTTTTTGTGGGGTGCAAATTGAGTGTCTATATTTAGATTAAAAGGGATTGTGCATTTATCTTCTTGTCAGTGAGCAGACAGAAAGTCATTCAGGTCACGGCTGTCAGAGGAGGGTTGAGTCGAGGGCAGCTTCACTTAATCACTTCCCCCTGGCACCTCCATTATCAGACTGAGAATTGCCTTTAAATAGATATATACCTTTCGTTCTTGTTCTTTTCTTTTCTCCCTTTGTCATGTCTGGCGCAGAGGGTTTAGTCTCCCTCTGACCTCGTCTTCTTAGTGCTTCTGACTCGTTATCTCAGGGACACTGGACACAACCACCCCCTCTATGCATGACAGACTTGCTGCTCTCATGACAAATAATTCAGTCTAACTCCACACACACACACACACACTCACACCTCTGCCTCCCAACCTGTGCATGCCATTAGCACACCGAGTGGCTGCATCTGTAATTTTTGTCACTTTTTTTTTTTTTTTTTTAAACTAAACACTGTCGTGCTGGAACCGGGGTCCAAATATGGACCCTGAAAGTCTAGTCAGAGGTAAGTCTTTGTGTGTGTGTGTGTGTGTGTGTGGCCAGGGGTGCTGCTTCTCTCTAGTGCTTTATAGTTCCTTTCCTTTTGAGCAACTAGTGTCTTCATTAGTTTGGAATGAACACGCTCCACAATATAGTTTTGCTGTGAGTTTTGACTGTTTGGTGAAAGCTCCGAATTAATCTGAAGAAATAAACACACACACAAACAGTTAATGCGGTTCCATATATACCCAGTCAACAAGGTGAATAAACTGAAGGGAGTAATTGGTGTGACCACTCTTAAACCTTCAAACAACATTTCGCACTTGCCTCTATGTATATGAAAAGTATTTTCTTTCCTCAATAGATAAATTTTCTAAATTGCCGTGGCGAAAACATTGCATGTTACAAAGTCTTTCCACTTCCTCTCTTCAGGCCGCATGTGTAGTCAGCATATTTCATGTCCTAGCGAAATGCTGACTAATACGTCAAAGGAGGTCAGTTATTTGTATGAAGTCTACTATAAAATACCTTTTTACAGAAGGCGCTGGCCGGCTTTCAGCCCTTGTAAAACATATTCACTGAATGGAAAACGACCAGGAGCCAGTGGAGAGTCTGTCCTTTTTCACTGAGTCCACAATGAATTATGATCTCAAGTAGAATCTTAATAATAAAACACTATTGTATGTTCATAAAACCATTAACTCGGTCATGTGCGGTCCCCTCTAATGAAACGAATTCACACACTTCCGCCCTCGGCCGCATCCAGCACCGCAGAGCAATTATGCTCTTTCATGCGTGAACACCAAAATGTGACGCAGGAAGGTGAAACGCTGAAGGTCAGAGGGGAAAAAAACAAGACTTTGAGGCGGTGTTAAGTTTCTCATAAAGATTCAGGACACAACACGGGCAAGGAAGCAGAAATCTAATCTGTCACCCCGGGATCAGTTTAACAGAGCAAAGAATTGTTTTGTGTCTTCAAAGATCCTGATCTTCTCAAATTGTCCTGTAAACCTGCCCGTATCGTGAGTATTTTTGTTTTTGCTAAAATAGTCTGTAGGAAAAAAAAAGAGAGAATATCAACAATGTGTGTAACTGGAAGACTCAGGCTGCTGCTGATGTGCAGTGACATTTTGTGGCCGGAGTGGCAAAGGTGTCTGACCTGTCTGTCATCGCCCAGGGGGCCCTGAACGCACCGCTGTCATCCAGACGTTCTTCTTATTTCCTTATTCCTGTTTTCACCTCATGCATCATGCATGCATGCCATGATGAAACACATTAAAATAGTAATAAACTTGATGATGATAATAATAAATCATAATGAATACAATATTTGACGGCATTCAAGGTCACCGTAAGAACACCATGTAAAATAATGTATATAAGATGTAATATAAGATAATAAATACAAACATCAGTGAGAAAATAAGATACAAATAGAGAGTAAATAAATGACCAAAGAATAAATAAACTCATGTGAGGGTGAGAGTGTGTTGGCCTGTTTGCATGTCATGGACAGTGGACATGGATGCAGTTGGAGAACCAGGATGCTTGTGTCCGTTTTCAGCATGAAGCATGTCGCCGGGTCGTCCACGCAGTTTCCGGAAGCTTCTCTTGTCATGTCCCCGACGAGTATCTGTGAGACCTTCTCGTACATAATCTATATCCTGTGAACTCTGCCCAGCTCTTGTGGAGGAACGGGACACGGCGCAGTCTCTAATGATCTCTTCATCTTATGTGAAGGAGATTGTATTACTAACACATGTTTCAGTGTCGTCGCTGCCTAAAGCTGATTTCATGTACGTGTTCTTAGTCATTTGACTTCTTTTCACATTGTTTTAGTTGCGTTGGTGATAGCGTGACGAGCAGTAGCGGCGTTGGTGGAAGTCTTGTGAATAGCATCAGTTACATCTGCTTCCTTCCCGTCCTTCCTTCCTTCCTTCCTTCCTTCCTTCCTTCCTTCCTTCCTTCCTTCCCTATAAGAGAGCCTCGTCTGGCTTCTGATT
>JBBMJM010023594.1:0-15019 GCA_037832705.1 Centriscus cristatus
ACACACACACACACACACACACACACACACACACACACACACACACACACACACACACACACACACACACACGGTGTAACTCTGAACTGCACATTACCACGACCATCTCTCTCTTTGTCCACACACTGACTCTCCGTTGGCAATGTGGTGCAGCCGTGCGGGACTCCGTCAGCTCCGGAGGGTTACCTCCTCGAAAGTCACTGGAGGTCTGAGCTCTGTGCAGAGGGAGATGGCGACCCTGCCCAAGGTATATGTAACTCGGCAGATCCCACCAGAAGGCCTGAGGATCCTCCGCGAGTCAGGACAGTGAGTGGTGCTTCACTCTTGGCTCACTTTGGAAATAGATCAGGATTTTCAAGTCGATCATTCCCAGTAAAATAAGTAGTACTGACACATGTCGCCTTCTTGAAATTTGCAGAGTTTAAATGATGGTTGATGACTTGGATTTTGGTCTCTGGTCATGTAATCCACATTCCCAGGGTGCAGTTTCAGCTGTGGGACTCAGACGACGTCCCTGTGCCCAGGGAAGAGTTGCTTCAGAAGGTCAAAGGTGTCGACGCTCTGCTCTGTGTGCTCACAGAGAAGATTGATGCTGAACTGTTGGATGCTGCAGGTTGGAACTGTTTGTCTGTTACAGGCTTTAATGCAACAAACAGCCTCTCAAGCGAACTCACTTGTGGTTTGCCCCTGCAGGTCCCAACCTGAAGGTCCTCAGCACCATGTCTGTGGGGTTTGACCATCTGTCTCTGGACGAGCTGAAGAACAGGTGATCTAGAACCTGTGTGAAAATGTCCACAAAGTACTGCCTGCTACAGTCAGACAAGATTACTTGGTTCAAGTAGGTTGTGACATCAGGTCACTCTGGAGATGTTTACAGTTCCAGTAAATTCAACGGGAATGCAGCAAGTTAGAGGGTATCTAAAGCTGGACTGAAGGAAAGGCTTCAAACAAAACACACTTTGTTAGTCTCAATCTACAGACAGAACTTTTAAAACACGGTATCTGAAGAAGCGAACTGAACCTGCCCGTTGGTGTCAGGTTCACCAGGCAGCCATGGAGTGTAAGATGCGGTCTGTGTGTGTGCTCCCGTCCAGGGGGATCCGGGTGGGTTACACCCCTGAGGTTCTCACAGACGCCGTGGCTGAGCTAACTGTGGCGCTGCTGCTCGCGACCTCCAGGAGGCTCATCGAGGCGACGCACGAAGCCAAAACGTATGTTGTTGTCTCTCTCTCTCTCTCTCTCTCACACACACACACACACACACACACACACACACACACACACACACACACACACACACAGATGTCCACATACTTTACTCTGAGCTCTATGGGTGATTTTCTAGTTTTGCAGCTGAAATGTTTCCACCAGGACTCTGGTATTGATTTTTTTTAAAAAAAGAATTGATTTGGTTCAACATGTTGGTTGGTGCTCTGCTTCTGCTTGCGATTCTCCAGTGGTGGTTGGGGAACATGGAGAACTCTGTGGCTGTGTGGGCACGAGTTGGCAAACAGCACTGTGGGTATCCTGGGACTGGGGAGGATTGGTGAGCGAAGATGCATCAGCTTTTTCCTGCTCGAATTTGACACCTGTTACAGTTTGTGCTTGTTGCTTCAAGGTGTGGCCATCGCTGAGCGTCTGGCACCTTTTAAAGTGAAAAAGTTCATCTACACAGACACAGAGCCCAGGCCTGAGCTGGCCAGCATCATCAACGCAGAGTTTGGTAAGAACCAGCTTTGTTCTTGATCTGATCTGGAGAAACAGATGAAACACAAACACAAGGGATTGGAATTTACATCCAATTCAAATTTACAGTCAGACTCCTCCTCTCACGTCAAGCGATTGTGACTATTGAAAATAAATGAATAGAAACTCATTGTCCGGTCATGTATCGGTCATGTGAGTGCTTTTGTGAATCTAGGATCAGGTATCATTTGCCTCGTGAGCTGAGTGTGTCGTCACGCCCCCACTGAAGATCTTTTCTCTTGTTCCAGTCAGTATGGACGAGCTGGCAAAGCGCTCCGATTTCCTGGCAGCGTGCTGTGCTTTAACACCAGAGACTCAGAAGATCTGCAACAAGGACCTCTTCTCCCAGATGAAGAAAACCTCCATCTTCATCAACACGAGCAGGTCCAGGCCCGACACCTGCCCACCCACTCATTCGACACTGTTGGACAGGATGAATAAAACCCTGGTGTGGTTTCAGAGGGGGGGTGGTGAACCAGGAAGACCTGTACGAGGCTCTTTCCACCGGGCAGATTGCAGGTGCAGGACTAGACGTGACTGTTCCCGAGCCCCTACCCACCGACCACCCGCTGTTCACCCTCAAAAACTGCGGTGAGTTTGACACGCTGGAAGAGGAAGCTGGAGTCTTTAGTCACGGACATTGTCCTGTAAAGATTTCACGCAGTGACGGGGGACGTTCATACGTCAGGGGAACAAACAGTGTGAATCAACGTCACCTTCCAGCTGACCCTACTTTCTTTCTACTTCCTGTTTGTCGTCCTCAGTCATTCTTCCACACATCGCCAGCGCCTCCTACACCACCCGGAACGCCATGTCAGCGCTGGCGGCGAACAACCTCCTGCTGGGCCTGCGGGGTGAGCCCATGATCAAGGAGCTGAAGCTGTGAGAAGAACCGGCTGAACGTTGGACCAGTTTCAGTACTGACGTTCAAATCGTCACGTGCACTCCCCTTGATTTCTGTAATTCTCCAGACAAAACCGTCCTGACTTGACATCAACGGGCACAAGACACACAAATTGAAACTGCAATGTTTCTTTATTCAGTCTCAACAATCTCCACAGCCTGCAACAGTCACCAGACACTTACCGGTTCAATGGTTATGTTCGTTAGTTTGGCATTTTATCGACAAAAGCCAGCTTTTCAAGCTAAAAGGCCTAAGGCAGTGATCCAAACGGACAGTTAGGTCGATCATACTCGTTTGGCATCATAGAACGGGGGTGATCCGGTCAGTGCATTGGTCAGAGATTCACATGAAAATCACACGGACTTGGACACCTCCACCTCCACCGTGTTCACCAAAGATGATCCAGGAATCGGCAACTTCACGTCACAGTTACCGAGGTCAGCGGAGGTTTACAGA
This sequence comes from Centriscus cristatus, assembly GCA_037832705.1. Classification (NCBI taxonomy): domain Eukaryota; kingdom Metazoa; phylum Chordata; class Actinopteri; order Syngnathiformes; family Centriscidae; genus Centriscus; species Centriscus cristatus. Next base: position 3,107 of record JBBMJM010023594.1, read on the forward strand.
GAGAACGAGCGACAGATCATCGTGTCCGATGGATGTTTGTCGGGGCAGTGTAATGACTCTTCAGTACAACAGGGGGCTGACGGGGGAGGGACAGGGGGTTCTCATACAGTGTTTGATGTCCCAACACAGCAACAAATAAAGTGTGCGACCAGCGGTACCTTTCCCATTTTTGGTTCACTTCAGATGAACGTGGCGACTGTGGACAAACCGAGCTGATTCCAACTCCTGCTTCCATCAATCTTGTAGAAGTAGTTGTCAACTCGATGCACTAAAATGTTGTTTGGTTAAAAACCATTTCAGAACTCGACAGTCATTAGTGTAAAACCACGTCCCATAATTCTGTGTTCAAAGTGCTGGTAGATTTAAGTTCATCATGTCCTATGAAACACAGCATGTCTTTATAAAAAAGAAAAGATTCATGTGAGTGCTGTTGTGTAATAGACAGGTAAAACAAACGTGAATAAAAAAACAACAGTAATTTATCAAGTCACTTACACAAATTTTGTATTTATGAGAATGTTCCACTGACAAACCTACGTTTACGTCCGTATTTAATATACATAAATACACATACACCTACTCAAAACAACGTCTGCACATGTTGACACAAAATAAGGTGCTGAGCTGCCTTTACCCAGAATGAGAAAGGGCAGATTTATGGACAGGTCAAAGTACGTCGTCATCAGAAGGTCGATTTTTGTTTCTTCACTCCGTGGAACCCATCGTAGATTCATCACACAGGCAGATCCCACGGTTTACTTCTTTTCATTGTGGTGACCCCAACTAGCTGTAACAATAATTATAATTATTTAAATGAAAAGAAATTAAAAGTCAATGTCATTTGGAGAGAAAAAAAAAAAAATCAACCCTCTGATGATAATCGCCTTTATTGAAATGCACGTGTGTGTAATGAAATTTTTTTCTGATTTGAATGATAATATAGTGCAAGTTGAGCCTTTGCTCATTTTTGCAACTTCCCTCTGTTGATTTGGCACAAATGAGTCCTGTTTTAGACGACAGCCTCTGACTCACTGGGAGTGTGGAGGGACCCCGTAAACGGTGGAAAGCTACAGAGACGGGATGATGAGTAAGGTCATGAGCTGCTGGGAGACGTTTCAGTCCAGCGGTCTCCACCGGTGTCTTTGGTCTGCCGTCAGGACCTCCACTGCCCCCCCCCCAGAGCTCTCACAGCAGAGCACTGGACGTGTTACTGTTCTGCCAGCGCAGACACGTGGTCTTGGAATGCTTGTACAAATGGGACGACTGGCTGAATCTCTTGCCACACTTGAGACACGCGTACGGTTTCTCTCCCGTGTGGACGCGGATGTGCTTCTTGCAATCGGTCAGCGTGAGAAAGGTTTTGCAGCAGATTTTACAGGCGTACTTTCGAGCTCCCTCGACCACCAGCACGTTGTGCTCCGACAGAGCCTTCTTGCACTTGGACAACACGTCCGCTGAAGCACGCGTCAGCTGAGGGGGAACGTCGCCGAGACGCAGGGGGCTCTGCAGACTGGACGAGGGCGCGGCCTGAAGGACGCCGCCCACCCCTTCTCCTCCCAGGCCGTTTGCCATTTTAGGAGCGATGCGCCGGTAGCCTGGGTACCCGAGCGCAGCGGGAGTCGCTCCTCCGTCGTCTTGCGCTGTTCGTCCCAGGCAGTGCAGCCCCAGACTGGAGCGCTGGAAGTCCAACCCGAATGGGTCTGCAGCCCTGCTCCCGCCTCCTCCACCTCCACTCGGGCTCCCCACACTACTGTGCAGAGGGCGAAGGAAGAGAGAATCAGCCTGCAGATGATCTCCGAACCCGCCGTGGTTCTCGCCGCTGAGTGAAGCTGAATGCAGCAGGGATGAGGACACGGGCCCCGGTCGCCCAGACGCCTCCTGCCTCAACAGGAAGTGATGAGCATCAGCAGTGGTGGTGTTAGGGAGGTCGTCCTCTGCTGACATCAGCCCAGCACCGCTGTCTCCAAGATCCTTAGGCCCAAGGAAGCTGGAAATACTGAAAGCAGGTTTGTTCAAGCCGTCGCTGCAGCCGAAACCTCCAGCCACGCCCCCCCCTGCTCCCATGCTGCTCTTGAGAAGGAGCTGGGCGCCCTTGGGCTGATGGCCGAAGGCGCGGTCGCTGCTCTCTGGGCTCAGCTCCACCTTCTCCTCCTCCTCCTGGCAGCCGGGGTCTGCTGGCTCGCTGCCTTCAGCCTGCGACGTCACGTCACTGATTTCGTCCGTTGGGTCCGGGGAGCTCAGCGGCTCCTGTTTCACCACCACCTGGAAAAAGGACAGCGAGCACAGAGACTCAGCGGAGGGAAGCACCCACACACACCTCCTACCATGGTGACTGACAACCAAACAGAAACGGATCAGTAATTCATGTACTAGTTTGGGTTTTAACGGGACATTTGTCACTTGTTTTTCTCTTTTCTTCAAAATTCTCATCCTTCATCCCAACCCAGTGTAAAGAGAAGTTACATTCATCCGCCCTGCTCGTTGTCCTGCTCGGTCATGTTGCCAGGGTGACGGTTGGGATGGACTACGTGTACATTACACGGTTTGAACACCCGGCCGGCAGCCAATCAGAGAAGAGTATTCACACAGAACCCGGTAGAACCGGAGTTAAATTAGTGTCGATACAAGTCCGTATTCCTTCACACGGTTTATTTCTTCAGATGAAGGCTCGTCTGTACCTTCTGGGCCGGTTCTTCTGCCTCCATCTCCTCTGTTCCCGCTTTGACCTTCATCCCTGCTCTGGTGCTCTGGTGCTCCCCGTCATCCACGTCTTCCTCCTTGCTCACCCTTCCCTGCATTCTCCCCAGGTCCCCCCCCTCACAGAGTCCACTGTCTGACTGGCTGGGCATCTGAGGGTCATCTGGACTCACGCCCAGCGACCCGGTGGCAGCATCCAGCTTGGATTCCTCCACGGTCTTGTGGGAGTCTGGGGACAGAAGAGCTCCGTGTTCCTGCGCTGGGTTCACTCCTTCCTCCACTAACAAGCCCAGGCTGGGGACAGAGGGGCGCTGCCTCTGCCGGGGTCTCTCCTCCGTCAGGCCGAGGCCCATGGAAGTCTTGCGCTTATGGAAGCGGCGGATCGGGAAGGAGGCTCTCTGCTCCACTGCTCTGCCGCCTCCTGTGTCCTCCTCCATACCACCTAAAGCTGAGCTCACCAAACTGAGGCCGAGCTGCTGCAGCAAGAAGGAACGCTGCAGTTTGGATGTCGCAGTGTTTGTGGACAGGTCAGCGTGGGCTGTGAGGGCGGGGTTTGCCGCCAACTCGTCTACCTGCGGCTGCCTGGGCCTCTGCTGCTCCTGCTGGGGCGGGTGGTGGGCGGGTCTGTGGCGTGATGGAGACAGGGGTAGCGTTCGCGTGGTCAGATAGTGTTTACAGGCTTTGACCACATTGTTGAGGTGCAGGTGGGAGGCTGCCAGCAAGACGTCCATGACGCTGCTCTCCCCCAGCATCAGCGTGGAGGTGTACATCATATCGATCAGGGCGCCAAACGCCTCAGCTGTCACCACCTGCGAGCACACAAACGGGATCTCGTCAGCTCGGTCTGATTTTTCTTATGACTTCAACTCAACGGCTCCGTTCGTTATCAAGGTCTTTGACACAACATGCAGTCGAACCTCACTGTCCAGCTGGATCATATTCATACTGGCGTCCCCCTCTGCGACGCTGAACAGGGCTCTGAAGTGGGTGCTGCAAGCCGCCAGCACCGAGCGGTGCGCCTTGAAGTGTCGGCTGCCCACCACGATCACACAGTCGCACAGCTGACCGTGGACTCGCTGGTAATTCAGTTGTTGAAAGATCTGCTCAAAGTGGCCCGGGAAATCCATGGTGCTAAAGAGACAGACAGGTCAGCAGTTTAGGAGGGACGTTTTCAGAGAAAAAGGCAAAAGCAACAACAACGGGTGAAAAATGATAAACCTGTGACTGCAGCACCCGGGTATCTGTAAACGGACTGAAACTGGGGATAGAATTCACCGGCGTGACCTATGACATCACAACATTTGCAATGCAAGTGAATGAGTTGCAACTCAACTGCATCACCATTCCTCTGAACTGATGTTAATAAAATTCCAAGTCATGCAGCTGTAGAGGGATGTGTAGTAAACTACACTCGGTCTGTACGGTCAACACACTCACATCCTCAGTAAAGTGCAGGCGCAGCTAAACGAATTAGAATATTATCGAATGGTTTTCTTTTCCAGTCAATCAACGCAAAAAGCGAACACACACAGATGGATGTATTACTATTACATCCAGCCTCAGTATCTCACAAAATGATCACAATGTAAAGCAATAATCACTGGAAATGCATCTGTCTCTGTGTGATGAGTATGTCGATGTGTTTCACTCTTTGAACCTGTGAGTTTTGGAGCCATGACGTCAGTCACTGAAAACGAAGCATTGGGTACCTTCAGGTATGAAACTTGGTATTTAAATTAGACTAGACTATTCATAAGTACAGGTGCAGCTCAATACATTAGAATATCACCAGTACCATATCACAAGGGTCTTTTCACTGAATCGACTGAAAAAAGTGAAACAAATGTTCACATATGGGTTCACACAGAGTGATATATTAGACGTGTTTTTTTTTCTTTTAATTTTTCAGGTTCGTGGTATTTATTCAGTGTATATTGTGAGCATCAAACTGAAAACAAACATGCACTTGAAACATATACGTCTGTGTGTGGTGCATCGCATCTATATATGAGATGTGTTGCGCTTTTTTACCTGTCGTACTGAGAGATACAAAAAAATCGACTTTGATGAAAGTCACATTTACTGAGCTGCACCTGTACAACGCCGCTAACGCTGCTGACCTTTGTCCGGAACTAGCTAACGAAGGCTGGTAGGTTAACGAGCAGTCACTGGCTATCACCGGCTAACACTTAGCGGGAGTTCGTCATTTACTCGGATAGAAAGCAAACATGACATGAAGTCACTGCTGCGGTGACGTTAGCGACGTCGCATATGACATAAGACGTATTACCTTGGGTTTTGTTGAAGTGCTGGTGAGAAGAAGGAGAAGCAGAGCAGGGCCTTGACCACAGGACTTGGCTCGGCTAACGTTAGCTGGCAGGCGACCAGCCTGTTAGCCAATGCAAAACTCCAAATAAATCGACGAAGTCGGACGTTGTCCCTTCTTCCTTTAAACGGAGTTTAAGCGGAGATAACGCTGGCTAGAACATCTGTCCCTGGGTTAGAGGTCTCCTGGGATCCACTGGCAGTATCTAGAGGCAGGTCGCATGACGGGGCTAGAGACACAGACCTGTCACAGCAGTTTAACCCCTGGGACGTTCAAAAATATAACCATAATACAGAACCCCGTGGTAAAACATCTGCCGTTCCATGGCAATGCTTAACTTCTTCTTACTGAACACCCCCAGACGGCGCTTTCCAGGCAGACTCACGGGGTGGCGCTGTGCTTCAATCCCCTGTCGATGACCTCTCTGAGGTGAACGACTGCAGTTCACCATTCGACCTCTGGAGGCGTCGTCTTCTTTCTCGCGATCACCTTCCATCCACTCCCAGTAGGAGCTAATTTATGGCAGCGCTTGCTTAGATAATTTTCTATAACCACATATCAAACATTTTTATATGTTTGGTATAACATTTTAAACATTATACAATGTGTTTGTAAAAGTGTTCCTCCTGACCAACCTGAAACTGTTAGTCGAGCCTTGCGCCCATCTATGCTTGCACCACCCACATCGCCCGAAATGAAATTCAGACGAACGCGGAAGTACGAAAACGGAACTCTCTTGCTACGCGTGGATCAAGAAACATGGCTGCCTCCTGTTCGTTAGTGTGTTGTGAAGAGGATGAAGTCTCCGAGAAGTCTGTTGTCGGTGATTATTTCACGCCTGATGTTGTGTCGAAACATTAGAACAGAAAAATAACTTGACAATGACAGTAAATTGTGGGTTATAGCCTCCGTTTAAACATGCGTTTACTGCACACGTGGTTGCCAGATTCACACTGACATTAAAATAACGTTAATCGCATTTTCCCACGTTTTGGTTTCCTGTCACACAGTCAGCTTCTCCAACGGAACACTCGCTAATGCGGACAAACTGGACTTTTCATTCTACAAAAACGCAGACGTGAACAACCCCAGAAAGAAACACAGACGGATATTGGTGAGTAGCCAGTTTGTGTGGATCGTGATCTTTGACCTCTCAGGTCCCACTCCCAGCGTGCACCTGAAGGTTTGCTACTGTTTTTTTTTTTGTCCAGGTCGCCGAATCAGATAGACTTTCTTATGTTGGGCAGAATTTTGGACCTCGGGCCCTAAAATGCAACAATCTTTGCAAGTAGGTGTAATTTGCAGAAGATAAATGCAGAACATGCCCGTGCATGTGTAGGTTAATTGTGTGTGTGTTTTCCTTTTTTTAGCTATTATGTAGGAGTGCTGAACAAGCAAACCATGCAAATGGAGCTCCACAGTGCTCAGCTCTTCAACATGCAACCAGTCATACCAGGTAAAACTACAGATAAGTACAGCTACAGTGGAGTCACCGACACACATGCACCATCATCATCTTTTGCTGTCTTTCCTCTTCTTTTATTAACCAGGGGAGACAACAGAAATGGCAAAACCTCAAGACATGACCCAGAGTTACAGAGCAAAGGTCCCGCTATCAATCCTTCACACGTACACAGCCACCACTAGAATGAAAGTGTAATATTACAACATAATAATAACACAATATGCGGTGTGAATGTCTTACTCCCTGCGCAGGTTGACTCTCTGATTGAGGCGTTTGGTACGAGCAAACAAAAGAAAGCTCTGAACTCTCGCAGACTGAATCAGGTGGGCAGCGACACGCTGCAGGTAACGGTATCGAAGGCGGCCAATGCTGTGATCGAGCAGAAGGGTTTGGAAGGTGAGCTGGCTCCGCCACAGTGTGCAGTCAGTGATCAGATTTCCCCTCCCTCCCACTTGCATCCCTCAATGTTTCTTCTCCCTCTCCTCTCTCCTCAGCTCTGCAGCAAGAGGTGTTTGAGGCCCAGGAAGAACTACTGCTCCACCTGCCTCCTTGCAATGCAGAAGCAGACAGACCAGAGGACGTCTATGAGTTTGACAGTCGTATCCTTTTTTTGTGTTGTTGTGTAAGAACACCAGTCAGTAATGGGTCTTTTCCACCACACGGTTCCGGCTCAGCTCGAATAGAAAGATGATCGTCTGCTTACGCCTTTATGGGGTTTGTATTCCTGGATCTACTCGTGTTCTGGATCCATCCGCCCATCCAAGGCGAACAGAGCTGGAACTGTCTGGTGGAAAAACTTCGTAAGAGAATTCACAACTGGAGGAAGAAAGAAAATCTGTACTTCTGCTTCTAGACACACACACACACACACACACACACACACACACACACACACACACACACACACACACACACACACAGTGAGCAGGACTACGGCATGAACACTGGAGCTTTGACACTTTGGGTCCTTAGCAGCGCTGCAGTTTTGAGTCCAGGGGACCTTCAGGCCTTGGACCAGGCTGGTTCTGAGATGGCGTCTCTGAGCCCCGAGGAGCTGCAGAAGATGAGAGATGGAGGAGGGTCGGTTTGTATGAAGATATCTGACTTGGCTCTCTGTCACTTTTGTGAAGCTGATTTCTGTCGATGCGCTCTCTGTCATTCAGGTGTCTGTCTGTCCTGAAGCACCTGGAGAACATGCCCACCGCTGATGAAGACAGACAGAAAATATCCCGCTGTGCTTTTTACCTTTCTCTGCTCCTCAAACTGTCACGGCAGAGGAACATCACCCGCAAGTGTGAGTTACCGTCGGTTTCCATCTGCCTCTCCAAAGAGGATTCGTCCAGAGCGGTTGTCACGGTCATCTGTGCTTTCCTGCAGTTGGTCTGGACGTCGGCTGCCCACGCGTCGTTCAGGGCAAACTCTTCAGGAAGTTCACCGTGGAGACGTTCAGCAGTGGCAGGTAGGATGGAGACGGCCTGAGCTTACATGTCCTGTGTTCAAACCATCAAACAGAATTTGTGCAGTTGAATTACCTGGGTGACAGGTAGCATATTCATAAACTCCCAATCATGAAGACAGCAAATTCTCTGTGGAACACCAATCACTTACATATCTACATTTAAATGTATGATTGCAGTGGAACGTCTGTTTCTACATGAAGCAATAAATTCCCAAGTGTAGAATTTATTACTACAACTACTACTGATGATACATTTTGATTGAAAAAGGCACCTGTCAGGTGCATCATGCCTTAGGACTATTTCATGCAGTGTTGATGAACCCGTACATCTAAAACATGCAGCAAACATAATACGAAATAGTAAGATGAACACATACAAGTATTCTATTGCAGAGCTGTGAAGGTCAGTACCTAATGACACAAATCCTTCTCAGCTAATGGACATTTGAATACAGATACAACATGATAACTGACTCAGCAGTGATTTGTCCCAAACATTTCAGCCCCACGGCCATAGAGATAGAAGTTCTTTACGTCCACTGACGTGGGTGTATCTGTTCCATGTGGCTGCTGTCAGAAGTCAGAGAAGTCGTGAGGAATCCGTTCCTTCAGGCGACCAGTGGTGTGCTGAGAAATGCTGATTTCCTCTTTCACATTTTATGCACTTACTTTTACCTTTCAGGGTGCAGAACGTTGTTTCAACATCGATGCGTGCCAAGCTGGCAGCGTACTCTCTGGCTCTGCTGCTGCATATGGGTCACATGACTGTTGACCTCACCTTACTGCATTGTGACCTGGGAATCACTGAGGCCAGGTAAGGTTTCATTGATGCTGCATTCACCTGGGATCAGCTGGACGGAACGGAAACAGATGTTTCTATGGCGATGTCGTATTGTTACACAACATCCAATATAAAAAATATATTATCGTCATTAGTGTAGCAAAACATCTATGGCTATAAAACCCTGTTTCCATGGCAACAACGCCACATAAAATACAAATAAAATATAAGTAACGCTCGAGCGGTTTTCTCTGCCGGCCTCGCCGGTGTTTCACCGTCTTCTCTCCACTGAAATAATCCGGGCTGTCGTCTGCCGTTTCCCCGGATCCATGTGAATGCAGCATTATGCTCCTGTGTCAGTGCTGCGAGTCACATGACCCAAACCTTCACAGTCTGCAGAGGTCCGTGTCGCAGTGACATGTAGTTAGATTTCTGGAAAGATACACGTCAGGCTACGCTCAGCGTCGATCTGACAGAATCCTACATCCAGCCTAAAAACAACCTTAGCTCAGCTGATTTTTAAATCCTCTTGCAGGATCACTGAAGTCGCCAAGTCAATGGGACTGACCATCAACAAGGCGGGCCGGGGGAAGGCGAGCGAGCCCAGTCTGCACGACAAACACAAGCTGGCGTCCCTCGTTCTGCCTCTGGTCAAGTACGATTCATTCGGGGGGAGAAGGAAACGCAAGAAAATGCATTAACGGGAACAGGAAGAAAACCGGGACTGAACTGTTGCAAACAAGAACTGTTTATTACTGCATGTGGTAAAGAAACACAACGGTGACTATGGAACTAGATTCACGTGTGAACGAGTTCTAGGTGACAGAAAACGTCGTAGCATGGGTACAACATTGAGGCACGTTTGAAGAACATCTGGTCGTGCTGAGTCACTGGAAAAGATGATTCATGGTCCCACACTCAGGTGTCAGGCACAAGGTCTGAACTATCCATCGCTGACTCTCCAGTTTGGATCACTTTTGTTTTTTTCCCTGCATATACACTTGACAACTTCCCTCCAGTTTATTAAAAATGGTTGAAGCTGACGTCTCTGGTCCCCGTGACTCCTGTTGGGACGGGAACCTTCTCACCAGGAGCAACCCGGCAAACTAAAGTCACAAGAATTCCACACATGGATATGAAATGTGGTTGCAGCAGGAAGTTAAAGCTTTAGGTCGGAGAGGATTAGCTCGGAGGACGGAGGGTCTGTGGTCAAGGTCTCCAGTTGATGTCTGACAGGTTCAGTATAAACTACTTTTTGCAGTGTTCTGTTCAGTTCTCGTACACACAGAACCACTTCATCAGGGATCCTGCACAGACCCTAATTTCCTTTTTTTCCCCCAGAGAATAAGGGACATCTGAGTGAATATACGTGTGTCATGTGTCACACATGTCATTATTCTTCATAGGAAAGTACCATTTGCTGCTGAGCCGGGCGTAAAACAGGCCGGATCAGATTATTTAAAAAAACATTTATTCAGTATTCAGTATATATATACTCAGTATTTTAGCAGGAGACACAAATATTTTTCATACTTGTATTACTGCTTTTGGCTCAGTCTCAACGACCCTCTGCTGCAGACCAAGGTTCTTGATTGATTTTGGACTTTCCATGAAACTGACCAGATTTATCTGCAGCCCTGAGTCATTGTCAGTGGAAGTGTTATGGTGTAGATGTGCATGGAAAGCTGCATCATTCGTTGTTATCAACTAAGAACTAGTGTGTTTTTACTATATTTTGTTTATTGGAACACGCACGCACGCACGCACAACTCGGGTTTTCACCCTGGAAATGACATCACCACGAGTGAAAAGCTGCAACCAGAACGCACCTTCCACCTCCTCCTGGGACGACATTCATCCACACCTCACAAAATGGAGCAGAACACGCTGCCGCCATGGCAACCACTTTCCACTGTGGCGCTGATCCTCGTGGTCACAGACATGCCGAGGCGAGATGGGTATTCGGGTGAGGAGAGGTGGGATGGGGAGCTGGCCAGCGGGCGAGGGGGAGGGTTTTCCAGGATCCAGGGGGGGGCAGACGTAAAGCTGTGAAAACACAAAGATAAAGGATCAGTCCTCAAAGTTCACCGCTGGAGCCCAGAAGAAGAAGGCTCCTGCGCTCGCCGCTGGTTGCCTGGTTACCTGTTGTTATGCCTCAGAATACTGTTGTTGCGTAGCACACAGCTCTCGTTGGCGGGGTCCATATGTAACAGGGTCTTCTGGTTCCCAGGGTGTCCCTGGAACAGCAGGTTGTCCCAGACGACGCCTTTTACGGGCCCCAGCACAGCGATGCCACAACCCTGTTCAGGCTGCACGCGGTTGCGCAGAACCTGGAGATGGAAGTAACGAGAACGTCATGGAACATGGTTTGTTTTTTTACATCACAGCAGCTTCACCTGCCTCTGACCTTAATATCAGCACATCCAGACACCTGGACCCCGAATCCGCAGTTTCCCACCACATCGTTCTCCACAATCTGCCCGTTCCCGGTGAAGCTGATGCCATGGCCGCGGTTTCTATAAACGCCATTACCACGGAGCTCCACGCGGCAGTCCCTCTCCACCGTGACCCCACCGCGGGCGTTTTCCACGATGCAGTTTGTCACCAGTCGGGTCAGCTGACTGCTCTGCAGCAGGGCGACGCCCATGCCCCGGTTACTGCTCACCAGGTTGGCAAACACGTTGAGCGGCTCGCTGCTTTTCACATACAGACCGACTGCTGCGGGAAAGAAGACACACATGGACAGGACATGAGACACAGCAGGGGGTCGTCGGACCAGATAGTGGACTGGGAAGGGGACGGATGGTTGAGTGAAGACGCTGTGTGGCTCAGAGGAGGAACTTCTTCAGGTCCAAACCGACCAAACTCGACAATCCCTGAGCGCTCAGACCTCCTCCGATCAGATCATCTCACCAGACGTCGTCCTCCAGCCATTGATCTCCAATTGTGACTAAATCCAATGATCAGCAAACAGGACTGTGTCTCTAATAGTGACTAGTTATTATCAAAGTTATTCAAGTTATTAAAACCCTGGTACACAAATCATGACCTCTGACCTCTAGTTCAACAGTAAAATGTCCCTGGGTGGGCTCCAACCCCCGACCACTGGTCCACTGCTGCTACTGTGGAGTTCTAGACACAGATGCTGAAAATGAGGAAGAATCCTTCAACAGATTCCTGGATCC
>JBBMJM010023806.1:0-18758 GCA_037832705.1 Centriscus cristatus
CACACACACACACACACACACACACACACACACACACACACACACACACACACACACACACACACACACATAAAAAAAACACTTGGATTGTGTTTAATCTAACCAGCAATTGACCTCATGAGTTAGTTTCATATGGACCTAAAACACACTGTGAAAACTGTCACATGGGATTTTGACACTATCCCAAGTCTTTTGTTCACTCGGTTGTGCCCCCCCACAAACCTTTCTTTCAGTCACTCTCTTGTGTCTGTGAATAGCTGCGTGATCACCTTTCAAGACAACCTGGAGGGGGAAACAGGAGGAAAGCTCGATTGAGAAGCTCAAGGCCCTCCAAGGAGCTAATGATATTCCAGAGGAAATGAGAATGTGAATAAACAAAGCCAGGTCCATTTCCTGGAATAATGCGAGAAACATGGATTGAGGTGGATGCCTACAGAGCAAAGCTCTAAGGCATGAGCAGGCGCATCACAAGCTATGTGGAGGTTCTATAAACTGCCAGTTGTCTTCTGCCTTTTGTATGTTGTGGTTTAAAGATAATGGATAGTTCACTATTCAAGGTAATTATTACCTGACAGGCAACAGCAAAGTACTTGTATTGTAGATAAAGGTTTGTGGCACCAAAATAATGTCCAGTGAGTCAAAATGTGACAGATTAATAAAACTGTAAAGCTGTTTGTAGGCTCATGAGTATAGAGCATGGAAAAAAAGTAGATTTTTGGGATGTAAGTAAAATAACTGGATGCTGCATGGTAAATGTGATGTTTTTAGGTTTTATTCTGATCATTTAGCTTTGGCAGAAACTTCAGAAACCTCTTTTGCCAAAAAAAAAAAATAATAATAAAATAAAATCCCACAAATACACAAGCTAAAGGCACCCGGATGGACCACTGAGCAGGTTCATCCCACCTCTGAACATAAAAGCTGTAGCCATCTCTGCATGTGTTTTCAGAGCCTCACCCTGCGCTTATTCTGGCTGGTGATCAGGTTAGACAAGTCCCTCCATTCAGGCCTACACAGTAATACCGATATCCCCAAAGAGGGAAAAGAGAGCGGGAGGAGGCAAAGAAGAAGAAGGGGGGGAAAATCCTATCTGAGAGATTAACTCACAGCACCCAACCGAGCCAGTGCTGGGTTCACTGGCTCACTGGGTCCCATCTTACCCACTAGTCTCTTGTTCTAAACCAAAGCATGTCTTTGATACCCGACGAGAAGGAATCTGGAGGCGTTACAGGTTTCTTTTGTGCTCTGCACTGCACAGAGAGCCTGTGTTTGTGTGTGTGTGCCAAGGCTGGGATTTCTTTTCTTCAACCGCCCTCCTCCCTCCTTTTTTTTTTTCCTCTTTCGTCCTTTGCCTTCATCTCCTGCTCCCCTTCCCCCCAATCCACAACAATAACTCCGTGAATCATAAACCTAAACTGTCTCTTTCTCACGTTTTTTTTTTTTTTTTTTTTGCTTGTTGTCCGAAAGGTCGTCCTGCACAAGTCTCCAACCTGCTGTTTTTGGTGATCCCAAAGTGATCCATAGTGATCATAGTGAAGTGATTTTTGGTGATCCACCGAAGTGACCATATTCGGGTGATTCAGAATTTGGAGGGGGTATGATGGGTGGGATGGGGGGCTAACGGGTGAGGTTTGACTCCCCTTGGAGATTTTCTTAAACCCATTACATCAGCTTTTTTCTGCTTCACGGGCTCTAAGTCTGGGGCTTTTGTCGGGGTATAAAATGACCTAAATTGACATTCAGGGTGGTGGTGGTTGGTTAATTGTGGCCTGGCATTTTCTGGCAAAAATAAAACAGGATTCCAAAGACCTACCTCGAATTCACTTTCTAAGTAAGTGGGGCCTTCTATGAATGTAAAGTGGTCCTACCACAAACCACGTGAGCGTCCTCAAATATGCTTAAACTTTGCAAATCTAAAGGGGTATGCAAGATCAGACTGATTCCGAACAGCGATAAGAAAAGTAATTACATTGCATACAACAATCATGCTGTTGGTTATACAACATTTCACTGGAACTTGATTGTGCTGCACGGACTGCGGCATTCAACGCTTTAGCTTTAATCTCCCCATAGACGATGGTCCCATAACACTCATGATCCATAATGTAATTTATCTATTATAGTCATCCACAAAGATACAAAACCATACATTTTCACTTGCAAATTTGGAATGGACGCACAAGCTGTACCCACATATTTCTATTAAAATTCATCCCATGAAGCTGGCCAAACTGATGAGGTGTACAGTACTAGAATGTTACTTTTGTAACACTCGGCTGTATGTTACAAAGTCACAAATGACCATCTAACTGTCTCAATGAAAACTGATCATCTGTTGAGGCAAAATCTAGGGTAACGCTAATATAGTGGTGGCTGAGTTTACACTCATCACTAATCCACAGATTGAGCTACACTTGCACATATCACACTGGCTTTGTTCATTTACACAAACCCATAAGTTGAGGTTGCACGCCAACATTCTGGTAACAGAGGTGAGATGTGTCACTAAACAGTGTTGTCATCTAGTGTGACATTGTCCTGTCCTGCTGGCTCTCCTTTTTACACAGCTATGTTCAGCTCTGTGACAACCTCCACTGCCGGCTTAACAGCAAATCAACAATGACTGCTATTGCCGTGCCGCATTCATGCATTTTATAGAGAATGGCAAGACGGACTACCCATGCAACATTCCCGCCTTGTACAATCTGGGTAAAAGGGGCTACTGTTAAAAGCTAGTGAGAATGTTAAAAAGCGCCACTGATCTTTCTTGCTGGCCCCCTAATGTGATCAAACAGGGGTTCATTCCCTGGAGGAGGTCAGCGAAGGAAAGGGAGAGACAGTGAATGGGAGCTTTGGTGCACCATAGGAAGCTGGCCACCAGCAGCACAACCAAGCAGTGAGCTGAAAACAACATGCTGTCTCTCAAGCCTTCCTCCAGTCCCACGGTGAGGGGGAACAGAAGAGGAGAGAGGAGAGAGTGGCTGGGCAAACAGTGAGGGGTACGGGCTCAAAGAGGCCTAGTTGCCTGGGTGAAGGGACCCACTGCTCCAACAATGTCCACATCAAGCGTCCGGCAACTGGCCAGGCCCCACAAAGGTGCGCTCCCAGTGCGCTCGGAGGTCAACGGCATAGACAAAAGGAGAAGAACAGTCATTCACTGGCAGAAAAGCTGGGCTCAAGAGCTGAGAAAAGGTATATAGGCGGTGGTCGTCGCCATTAGGAGCAGATATGCAGGTATTTAGTTGTCAGCCACTAACACATTACCCAAACAGGCTATAATTATTTCATTTGGGGGGTTCAAGTTACCATAATGATCCAGACACACCTTCTTTCCTTCTGGCTGCCTAAAAAGACAGAGCGCACACTCACTTTCTCACTATCCCTTCGCACATACACACTCACCAATGAAATGGGGGGTTGGGGCTGCAGTGGTGATCGGACAAACACTGTTCTTGGAACTCGGCCGAGATGGGCTATTGTGCTACTGAGCAGTAAAGAGACAGGGAGAAAGGTTTGGAAAGACTAGGGGTGCCCACCCCAGTGATGGGTGGAGATAAAAGGCAACAAGGTGCTCGGCTGATCTGACGCCTCGTTAAGGTGGAGAAAACCCCTAACGGAGGATGGGCCGTACTCACACTGGCGGGTGTGAGCTACTGACGCGTTCAAAATAGATTTGAGAACAAATCAACTTTGAATGCAGGTGAAACGTTCAGAGGCAAGTTTCGAGCCAGGTGACTGCAGGTCATTACAATATTCATAAAAGAAAATACTACTGATTACATCCAAAAATCTGTCAATTTTGGTAATTCAGTGAAAATTAACTCTTGACCACATTCAGTAGGATTTGTTTCCATCTGAAACTGCTCGGACTGTTTAGTTCTGAAGGGATTAGCTAGTTTAGCTTCAGGAATTACAAGAGACTGTTGGAGCAACAAACCAACAAACAACAGTTTACTACACCATCTTGTTTAATGCTCCAGCGATGTGTAAGTATAACCTGATTCTTTATGACGACAGGCTTTTCTCTTGCACAAGGTTCGCCCTCCTTGATTTGCTTCTTCCAGATAAATGCGGTCGTCTGCTCATGTTTGCTGCGCTGATAATACATAACTTAAGTGAATAGGATATTTCAGACATTGTCTGTCTCCAGGTGACACTGACACTGACTTCTTTTTCCTGAATAAAAGGACCATAAAGCCTAGCATCATCTTCCACACACATATCCGTTCACTAGTCACCTAAGGCCACACGGTCCAAAGGTCTGGGTGTGGATCCATGTCAGAGCCATACAATCCCACTCATCCCCATCTCTGTCAACCCACACCACTGCCTGAGGTCAGGGGTTGTAGATTTTATACATTCCACCGCAGGATGGGAAACCTTTTTGAATCTCCGTCTTGTGGAACCAAATCCCCCCCAAAAAGGTTTCTCTGCATTCAACACCTTGAATGCAGAGAAAATAATGCATTTCGAGCAGGTGGGGAGTTAATATTTCTCCAATAAGTAGAGAAGGTAGACATACCCCACCTCTTTCAGCCCAGAGCCTCCTTAAAATGAATGATTGTGACCCAAGCAACTAAAAATGCCCCACTTTTCTGCAGCGGCAAAATAAACAGCCTACGTGGGTGGAAGGGGAAGAGAAAAGTAAACTTTTATTGGTGTGGAAATAATTCCATTACCATATAGCTCTCTATAAAGGCCGATTTGTTCTTTTGATCGCCTCAGTGTGTTTATGAAGTCACTGTGGGATCAGACCGGGAGCCGAGGGGCAAGGCCAGTCACCAGAATTCTTCTGAACATTTGTTTAGCAGCAGGCCAAGTGCAGAGGGGTGCACAAACACTGTATTGTTCCTCATATTCTCGCTGGTTGCGCCACCAGAGGCTGGGAGCTGACTGGACAGAGGAGGGAAAGAGGGAATATTCAGACCCTGGGGATGACTACCCCTGAGAGTTAAACATCAAACCCCCATTACACACAAGCACTTCCTGGCATCAACCACACTTTAAAAAGGTAATGGGCAACTTCTAAAGATCAGGTCATTTCACAGTTGAGAGCTGTGTTCACAGAGTAATCAGCTCCCCCCCTCCACCCCCCTCCTCTGTGCTCTTCAGCCTATTGTGGCTTATAAATTATACAAACAAAGCCAACAATTTATTCCCACATCCATGGCTCAGTATGGGGATATGTGGAAGAGATTTATCTGCCCAGGAGTTCATGACTCTGGTGTTATAAACCCCAAGAGATCCATGTTATTTGATTTGTTTTTATTACAGACAAGAAACCACTTAGCTGGCTGTAACCTCCGGGGCATTTGGCTCCACATCTAAGAGGATTGCAGGTCGCAAGCCCTTTTCTAAAAAGGACAGCCATGGCAAACACTGCCAGCAGGGATGAAAAACAAGTTGGCCAAACGATGCAAAGTTACTGTAAGTCAGAAAGGATGTCATCATGATGTCAGCCAGGGGACTTCACTGGATTTCAAATACACTACCTCTCCCGAGGCAATGTTTCAAAAAAAGTTAAAAAAAAAAAAAAAGGTTTACACTGATACATGATACGGATTTACCTTTACAACAGTCTGTTAAGGCACTTACATCCAGCCACCATATTATTGCCTAACAACGAGGCAATTTTTAGGCGGATCTCATATCTTTGTCAGGTGACACACACAACGCAAAACCCTGAAGGTGAAAATATTTCAGCAGAAAAGTATTAGAGAGAAGGGTCAGAGAAGTATCTCCTGTTACACCTTTGACATTAATTCTGAGGATCCAAGGTTGATGAAAATCCATTTTCAAAAAGCCTGGCCTATTTTTGCATATGAAATTCTTTTGCATCTAAGGGTCAGAACCTCTGGGTCCTCAAGGAAAGAATGTATGACATGAAATGGAAGACCTAAGAGGCTGCTCGCATCCCCTGGCCTCTCAGCTGGGAGGACAGCATACGGATCAAAGAGACTGAATCTTTCAAGTGGGGCGATTGGAATGAGCTTGCAGGGCATGTGAAGGGTCTGAGAGGGAAACCGCTCTTCGTGGATCGCGTGTGGAGAGCTCATCTTCTGCTTGGACCATCCTCAGCTCCTCCCTGTTTTTTAATAATTTAAAAAAAACATGAAAGGACCACAGCTAGCCTCAGCCATTAGAGTCTCTGGGGCTGGCTGCTAGCATGTTAGAGAGTAAGTCACACAGTCCAGTGAGCAGCCAGTTTACCTCACGTTTTTCTTGGCCAGCTGTGCGCTGCTGTATTAGGGCAGAGTGAGGAGCGATCAAACGTCTTGCGACAGCCAATGGCGACGACTGCTCGAGCTTAAATGCCCCCCTGTGCTTTACTATGAGAGCATGACAAAGTAAAACATGGTACGTTTCAACTCCAGAGCAGAAACTCAAAAAACCATACAGATCCTGTTACCGATTCATGAATCCTGGATTTGATATTAGTGCAAACGGGGTCTGGATAACTTTCTCTGTGTGAATGCACAAAAACTCACCTAAAACATTGAGTCATTGAGGAATGACGTATCATATCAGAGAAGAGCAGCATAAACCACTCATCAAATACAACCGCTTGTATCTCCCAACTCCCAGTGACGTGCATCTTTGACCACTTCATCTCAGTCGGGCGAATACACACTTGGTTTGCTTACAGTGGAACCTGTGTGAATGAGGTATACGTGGACAAGTCTACATGGCATTTCACAATAACAAGTGTTGGTCATAGGCAGAGAACAGAGCGTCTTTTGTAGGGAGAACCAGGACAAGCAGCATCCCCTCTCGGGCTCCTGCCCCAGTGAAGTCTACCTCATTCACCTCGTCCGACAGCCGGCCAGGGCCAAGCCCAGAGAAGCCTGTCATCACTGCCACAGAGGCCTCTATTCATCCCACAGAGACAAAAGCCAAAAGTGTACAGCAGACATCCAAGGCATCCCAAGCATCCAGATATCAACCAGCGATATCGGGTTTTTTTTTTTAGGCTTTTCACTCCCTTCCTTTCACACCGATGATTGTCTGCTTAGTGATGCAGGAGACCTCATGTGCATCACAGTGTTGGTGCAAAGTGGCCACACATTGCAACTAAATATTTAATGGCGTTATGTTTTGCGTAAGGAACCTTCCCAACCTCCCAGAACACTTTTTGCGTGTAACTTAGGTGTGCAGCAGCAACATTATTTCTGTGTGATCAAGAAGAGGGTGTCCCACGACAAAAATGTGTGCTAGTTTTCATTATCCACTGTTATCAACTGTAAAATACGCTTTTAATTGAGAAACTGGTGTGTTTTGGTGTGTTTTACTTCATTAACTCAACAAAACCATAGACTGAATTCAAAATTCAATGGCTTCTTCCTGTTTAAATGCCATCATACATATGAAAATGAACCCAGCTGCTTTTGCATAATCCCGTAAAATATGTACAAGAAGGAAGCCATTAAGATGTTAGACAAATCTATGTGGAATATTAAATGCACATTTCCAACTAAGCAACGTAAAACATAACGCAGGACTTTGGAACAGGGCATTTTTTGATCTCTTTGCCGTGTCAGGGTGTATCAGAGGTTCTAAAAACTTAACACACAGGAGAAATCTCCACCTGCAGACAGCATAAGCTGCCTCAGTGCCCCCCATCATCATCATCCTCGTCTCTTGGGCATGTGTGGTGGTTGGTGATAAAGGCAATGCAGATAAGAGGAAACACAAGTTGTGATGAGGAACACATTGCCGTCAGGAGAACTAAACAGAAAAGGGACACGATGTTAGGAGGGAGAAGATGGGGGAGGAGAAGGAGGGAGAACCTGAAAATGATTATGGGAGAACATTGACTGGAAGAAAAGAATTCAAAGCTGTTGTGTGTCCCCAGGCTGGAATGAAATGTGAGGAGGAGGAGGCTCTGTCAAACACAACTGAACAATAACAAGAAGACAAGCCAAAAACAAAGTTATTTCTGAAGGGAAATACCCCAAATCTGCATTGAGTCTATATATTTCTCCCCAGCCAGGCATCTCCTTCAGAGTTGGACTGTGTGGTTTGTTAACTGCAAATCAAGTTCGCATACACGTGCCTATAAATATGACACGAGGCATAAGATAAGTACATACTGCTACATCCAAACATCAATATTACTGCACTGGTCGCCATTACCGTCCATAGTATTGTGTTTTCCGCATTATTCTGCAAGATATAGAAACTATACGCTTTCAGGGTGCCGCTGCTTAATTACTCACAACAGCTCAAAGTCATTCTGAGGGCTGTGTGGAGGAACCTGTCCGGCAAACTGGCTCAAACCAATCCTCTGTCCAGAAAACAAGAGTGTATGTAAATAAATCGGAGCTGTTGACATGGGCTGAGAGCGGAGGGGACAGGTGCCACGACGACACCGGCGACCTCCACAGGATGTATGCATCCCATAGCAGTGTCCCCTTTCAAGATGGACACTGGAGGGGGTTCACACCAGTTGGTCCAGTCCGGAGTCTTTAAGACTTAGGATTCATTCTCTGCAATGTTCTTCTTATAGGACATCAAATATATCAAAACAGAAAATCCCCCCAGTGCTGTTTAGTTAATCTCCTTTCTGTTGGACACAATCTATTAACCTACATTTGTCCAGGCCAGGATTCCTACTTTTGGCTCTGCGTCAAGGCAAAGTGTCCGGCTAATCCAACAGTTGTCTTCAACACTGAAAGTCACCTTTGAGTCTCGCACTCGCGTCAGGAATCCACAGGCTCTTTGCATACCAAGCGGCCGGATATCCTCTGGTTAAAGAGGATTCTAAGTCAGGGCCATGTGTTGGTCCTCTGGGGGGGGGGCGTTAGGTGACGGGGGAGGGATGGTGTTTAAAAGGCCTTCAGGTTGACATCAGCATCACTTTGAGGCTTCGTGAAAAAGAGCAAACAGTTCGGTCTCAACAGGATCCAGACAATTTCTCTGCAGATCACCAGATCCAGCCACGGCGGCGCAGACGAGTACATCTGCTTTTAGCCCCCAAAACTGAACATCTGTGACTTGCTTTTGTGCTGTTGCCGGGGCAGAACAAAGCCAGGTCAGGTTACTCCAATCCTGTCATTGGTGCACATTGTCTGCAATGAATCCAGCAAACATTGACACAGCATGTGTGGTCCGCGCACTCACATGCCCGTTTATTAGGTACACCTCGATAAAACTAATGTACAGTCCAACAGCCCTGCAATAAATCCTCCCCTCAGGAGGGTTACAGTGTCCCGTTCACACTGAATCTGTTGAGAGCCGTTGCTTTATTTTAAGGGAGGCTGATTTGTGGCACAGTTGAACTGTGCCGCTTCACACCCCGACGCGTTCCAAATGTTTCGTTCGTTCCATTCATTTTAATTTCAGTTGTGACTCGTTTGCTTCATCCATATCAAAACCAAAACGTCCAAACACGCTTTGTCCAGTGTTTCTGCTGAGTTAAACGGACTGACTGCAGGCTGTTGGTGGAACAATGACATAATGAAATAATCGCCTTCAACTTCCAACAAGACCAACAGAGTCTTTCCTTTGATTACAACCACATCAGGACTATACGTGAACTTGATCGACAGCAGGAATAAATGTTCAAACACCCGATTGTCCTGCATCTGCCATATGAGACCGACAGATGCTCCTGAGCGCCCAGTGGGGCCACGGTCCAGCCACATTCCTGGGGATGTGTTCCGAGATGACTGCGGGATGCGTGTCACTCCCGGGGGGGTGACAATTTGACTTTGTTGCATGCCTGTGGGATGCAAATGGAATCGCAAAGAGGCGGCCGTTTCCTGTCATTCAACTATTCTTCCACTCAATCTCGCTTTTGTCTAAAAGCGGATTTCTGAGAAACTAGATTGTTTGACAGGTCCGAGGATAAGTTATCATTAGCAAGCCGAGTTCGTTTGGACAAACAACACTGGCACGCAAACGACAGTCAATGGCTATTCGAGATCCCGTGTTGAAATTGACAGAAGTGGAGCGGTTATAGTAACATATGACAGGAGGAGGAGGGGGTGAGGTTGAGAAAGAGCTGGACAGGAATAGACCTGTGATATACATTTGAGGGTAAAGTCAGAAGGGTGAAAAAAAAAAAAACATTACAAGAGGCAGCCAGAGGGGCGAGAGGTGAACAGATGGATCGGATGGACACGACAATGGCCACAGCTGGTGTGGAGTTCTTGTCCTGACTGACCTTTTCATACACACTCATCACTTTGAAGCGTGTGTGTGTGTGTGTGTGTGTGTGTGTGTGTGTGTGTCTTTTTGAATGTGCTGTAGCTTCAGTGCCCATGTCTTCACGGCGCACCTTTACACTGATGAACTTTCATTTGACAGCTAAATGCATTAAAGCATCAGCGTTAATGCCCTGAGCTCCCCTGCAGTGGTTTCCATAGAGTGAGCTATACTGCAGTGTTTTTATAATATCTAGGTGGAAGGTTGAGACAGACCGCCAGCGTCTCTTTTGTCACAGCATGACGTTCAATCGCAGTTTCCAGCTCCCAGCGGCACTTGAAAGCGACACGGAAACGGAGAGCGGTGAGGACGTGATGTGTAGACGCTCTCTTGGTTGTTGTATCACGTTTTACAGATTCATAAATAACAGAGATCCACCAAGGCCGACAGCAGCGTCTCCACAATATTTTGCACAAAAGATCTGTGTGGTACTTGCAGAGAATTAAGAGGCTGCCCATGTGTCACAGGAGTTCATTGAAGGAGGACCTGGTTTTTTTTGGGGGGGTGGTTTTGGGAAACCTGTTGACAGATGTGCATAGTTCCTTCCATCCACCCTTCCTACAGTGAAAAGTGACAAAGGACTCTGTGCGTAATGTTGCTAAAAGAAAGAACTGCAGGCAATAATAATTAGAGGGAACTAGTTGACTGGTCAACAGCTTCTTTGAAAAGTGTAAACTGCTTGTTTCCTGCGATCACGCAGGAAACAAGCTCTCCTCTTCACAACCAGCAACAGAAAGCTTTGCGCTGCAGCCCTGACTTTCCCGTCTGGCCCGGAACGCGGGAGTTAAAAGGCCGACCTCTGCGTGAACTCCAAATAAATAGAAGTGCAGCTGTTTACTGCTTATTTCACATCAAAGGGACGCACAATTACAAAACAAGGGCAAGGAGATGATAACTTCGCAGGCATGCAAATAACCTTTGGCAGACCAAATCAGCAACACTGAATTACTGCAGTGTGCGTGCGTGCGCGCGACATCTGAGATACTTTCCTGCCATGTGTGCTTCTTCACTGTCATGGGGGCTGTCAATGAGTTATCAGCCGGACGGCGCTTTTGAAAGGCTCTGCGGTCACACTTGGTTTAACGGGCATTACTGACGGAGTATGTACAAACACTCACACAGGCGCAGCGTACTTGACAAAGAACAGCCAACTGCGTTCCACCTGTTGTGTACTTTAGGAAACGCCCAGTGGATCAACCGACCGATCTGCAGCGATCAGATAAAAACTTCCAAGCTTCCACTTCCAAGTCGTCCAACGTGTTCATTCCAGCGTTAGCGGAGGATGTGACCCGACACCTTTGTCTGAGTCGCTCTGACATCTAAAGATCAACGGAAAATCAACAAAAGCCTTCAGCACTTTTTCCCTCACAGTGTTTGTGCAAAAGAAACACCTCCACCTTTATTTGTCTGGGGGAGGCTTTAGGCCGGCAATTACATCATCATTCAGTTTAGCAGAGCTGCATATCAGGAACGGCATTACTCAGAGAGGACTTTGAAGAGTTTGGCCCGGCCCTCTCTTCTTCCCTCCTCCCCTCCGGCGCTGCCTTTGATGTTAGCGCATGGAGCTGTGCCGAGCGTCATGGCCTCCCAGGCCTCCCCGCCTCGCCTGATCCTATCTGCTCAGGCGGCACATTCATGTGGTTTACACCCGCAGGATGACTCCCGGCAGCTATTCACCCAGCCCCGCAGGCCCCTCCCTGGTCAGGGTCCAGGGGCCGGAGATGGCCTGAGCTGCTCGAGGGGGTTGAGGGGAAGGATGGGTGCACTTGTGGAGGCTTTTTTGTCAAAACTTGAGGCTGCGTTACCCAGCTTTTCACGCTACGGCATGTAAGTGAACACTATATTTGTACAGTCCTGTAGGTTAGAATTATGACGGTTACAATCCTGCTGCGAGTAGCAGAGTAGCAAACAGCATGTCCCCAATATCTTCAGCACACCAGTAATGCAGGGGTACCATAAAAAGAAAGCTCATTTTTCCATTTCAAAAATCTAGGGCACTTCTTTTTTTTAAACAACAGCAAGCAGGAGGAGGTGAAAAGATGCAGCGGTATATCTTCACTACAGAGGAGCGTGGAGACGTGGCACACTAGTAGAAGGTCAGAAACCCCCAAGTCATCATTCCCCTGCCCCATTGTGCTACAATCTGGCCTTTCCTCGTTCCTAGAACAACCACCTGCACACACACACACACACACCAATTGCACACGCTGCACATGGTTCTAGGATGGGGAGGGTGAGGACAGAGATGAGATATGATGGAGGTCGGAGCTTCTGCCTGAAACGGATCTGTCCCCATCTGGAACCCTTGTACATGACCTTTACCACAGTTGGGTGGGAATCCATTAAAGGGGGGGGAGAGAACAACCTTTCGCCTGTCAAGGGAGCTCTCGCAACATCAGTATGATACATTAGGTAGAACGACCGTGTACGCAGAACCGGTAAAAGATTACTGAGACTAAGACTAGGCTAAATATGAATCACAATGACAGGGGGGCAGGATATGAGCTCCTGTTAATGTGAGGATAAACAGCACCATGACATGTTTCTTACACTGATAATTATGCAATGACATACCCAAAGAAAGAACTTTGAACACAGTGTTCTTGAACTTGGGTGAGTGGGAAAAGGTCCGCGATAAGACCTCTACTTCCATGAAAATACATGTGAGGAGTGAGAGGAGTGGGGGCACGGGTGTAGTGAAAGGTAGGAGGGGGAGAACACAGATGGAGTGAATCACTTGAAATGAAATGGACTCTCCGCACAGCTACCTTTCTGTTCTATCGGCAAAAAACGTCCAACAAAAGAGGAGGCTGGCGTTGTGGCCTTCCTCGGTTAGTCAGCACATTCCTGGCTGACAACAAAGCATGCCTCTGCCTGGATGAGCCACTGTGAGTATTGTCATTTCATAACCCTCGACCCCTTAGCCTTTGTTTTGCAGACCCTGTGTCACTGGATAAAAAAATGGGGGCTGAGGGGATGATCTGGCCTTTCAGCGCCATTTCATCGAATGCAGAGACGCACAACCGCGGCTGTCGAGAGAGAGAACACGCTCCATTCCCTGCAATCTCTTTTGCCCTTGTCAAAAACAACCTGAGTGAGCAGAGGCTGTGTGAGAGCATGTTTTCTTCTGTGACATTGTGGTGTGGCACACCCTCCCCCAAATTCCCCCAGTGGTGAATATCACAGCCTAGATGTGATGAATGAACATCTCATCACAAATGAGATCTTCCTACAAACGAGCTCAGACAAATAATCAATAACA
Source organism: Centriscus cristatus (assembly GCA_037832705.1). NCBI lineage: Eukaryota > Metazoa > Chordata > Actinopteri > Syngnathiformes > Centriscidae > Centriscus > Centriscus cristatus. The sequence continues at coordinate 13,469 of JBBMJM010023806.1, forward strand.
GATCAGCAAGAGCGCGACATGGGGCAATAACATTCTCCGGGGACATTCTCTGGGGACAAGCCTGGAGAGGAAGCAGCAGTGAACAACAGTTCTCTCGCTCGCTCGGAGGTGAACATCAAAGAGCAGCCCTTTCAATCAGACTAGTGGAAACAAACATAGCTAGTAGCTACTGGGGCCACTAGTACCAACATGCACTTCCAGGTGGAGCGGTACAGTGAGAGGGAATGAGAGGCTCAGGGAGGGAGGGAGGGAGGGAGGGAAGGAAGGAGGATGATCGGATCAGCTGTGTGCAATGTCTGCACGACTGAGTCCAGACTTTGTGCAGAGTTACCCTTTCGCTCATGCGGCACCCAAACAGACCTAATGGAAACACTGAGTTTGGTGTGGGTGAAGGGTTGTGGTTCGAGACTTTACAGGAGCCAGGACATGATGCAAAAAGCCCTGTAGCAGGTTCATCATCTGGTCAGCCAAACCTGCCGCTCCTTCATCCTGTTTGACTGTTCCAATATTGGCACAAGTTCACATACCATGTTGTCTCTCCAGTTAGACATTGTCGCTCCCATTTCTGTTTCAGTGACACCTCCCTTATCCCTTTGATGTGTGTATGCCTCTGGTTTCATGCCAGTTGAATGATGGACTGTCATCAACAACACGCCTATTAGATCACTGTGAATTCTGCAGACATGACACAGACTTTGTACTTGGGGAGCTGCTAAACATACCTCTGTTGCATGTTCAGCCTGACTCTCGTCAATATTCCTATTCTCACATGTGGCTCCTCTGGCTGATGTCAACATGTCCTTCGGCTTGTAATGCATGTTTGAAAGAAAGGTCTTGCCATTTAAAAGATGTTTGGACAAGTCATAAGACTTAACCAAGAATCGCTCCAATGTGTCTTGGCCGGGGATTCAACGGTTGTGGAAAACATCCTCGAACAAAATCCACTAAAGCTCAACTGTCATCTGTCGAGTTGACAGTTGAGAGATAACATGAACGATATTAAAATAAAGGGAAGTGGGGATGGGAGATGATGAAACATATGGTGGTTTGTGGCTGGTAGGTAAGAGGGAACAGCTTAACTTGTCCACAAACAATATTGAATCAGTGGCGACAAATTTTGGCCTCAAACAAAAAGAACAGACTGGTGATGGGTGAGTGTGGTGGTGGTGGGAGGGGGGGGGGCAGTTTAGTCTGTTCTATTCCGAAAAGGGGAGAAAAGCAGCCTAAAATTACTTTGGCAGGGACATGAAAGTGAAACAGGGTGGCGGTTAAGAGACGATAGCACTTAAAATACAGCTGTGACCGCCAAGCCAATAAATGGAAAGCAGCACTTTTAACCTTTTAAACCAGCGTTTGTGTACTGCTACTGTTGCTTTGGCACTGGGAGTGGCCCGGTCCCTGGCACCTCCAGTCTGGGACCAGCCCATTATGGCCTCTTGGGGTTTCCAGCCTGTGGTGAGAAAGAGCGCTGGATGCCTTAAACCACTAAAGCTCTCATTATAGTCTAAATGCAGCGCGACACAACTCCTGCCAGCTCCAAGGTAGGAGCTCCAGTATTTAAGCTCATCGTTGTCTTAGCTCAAAACCACCACTTCCCCCCCCTTCACATGCAGTCAAGAAAAAACTGCCAATTTGAGAGAACCACATCATGAAGTCTCCCAGCCATAGTTACTGGCACTTCAATGTGTATGGAGATGGGGTTCAAAAAGCTTGTGGATGTTGGGGAAACTGTCTTCTTCACTGAATTCAACAGGATGCACCGTGTTCCATGTGAGAGGAAGCAAGCAAAAGCCACATTATCCCCGCTGGTTCTGGCCTAGAGACACTATGAGTTCCATCTGGTCCACTCGGTGCCCCTGCCACTTCCCTGCCTCATCTCCTCCCTCACATGCTGACAGCATGCTCCCGCTAGAAATCAGAGGCAGATGTGCGCCGGGCAGTGCCTCACTGCTGTCTCGCTCCAACAAAGACGATTTAGGGACAACGGAGATTGCATTTGCTCTCACATCAGCATGATATTGATGTGAAGTTGTACTGACCCGTGTAACGCGGCTGTCCAAGAAATCAAGTAACAGTATAAACAGGAGAAAGGGACTTTAAGCGTGTTCAATATTTCCCCCATCCGATCCTCTTACGCCAATCCCTTACACCTGGGTGACTCCGTCAGAGGACAATCAATTGTGTCATTGCTGCACTACTTAACGACCAAGAATAAGCCAGACTTCCATGAGGAACGAGAGCTCATCATTATGGTTTCTTTGTCTTCTCAGATCATTTTCTGACTGCCTCATCTAAATCTGGAACAAGTGGTGAATACAAATAAATGGACGACCTGCTGATCGCCAAGAACGTGAGTTGACAGCCTCCGCAATAAATACTCTGAGGTCATCTCAGGGAAATGCTTGCTGATACAACGTGTCATTTCTTGACAGGATCAATCAGAGAACTAGCTCTGGAGCACTGGGGTTTGGCTCTGTCACCAGGCCTGCATCGTCATCCATGAAGCAAATTAACTTAATTTATTACTTTTGGCCCCAGCAGTGGATGTGACTTTTCACACTCTTCGAGCAGGACTGGCCGTGTGTGTGAGCCAACTTCTCAGGAGCATGTTCAAGCAGCAGAGGAGAAGCTAAGAAGGGCCTACCTGTCTGTCAGACTAAGTCAAGAGCCATATTCACCCAACACCATAACGGCCAAAAATCAGACAGATGCAACGCTTGTAGAGGTCACAGCGGACACCCTGTGCCCAAGAATATTTGCACTCAACTTAATTCCAGTGTAATACTATATTTGTTACAACACCGCAAATATTTCCCGCCATGTTACTGCCGTGTTTTGTTGTTGTTTTTTTAACACAAAGAATATTCAAGCGGGGAATATGATGCCAGTTTAAAATTATACACTTCAGTTTGTATGGTTGTCATTCATTGTCAATTTCATAAATCTTCTTAGGGATATACGCTACAAGAAGCACCATGTTGGACAAAGTGACCCTCATTATAGCCTGACAAAACATAAGCTGCCTCAAAGTGGTCAGAAAGTATGTTAGCAAAGAAAGCAAACCTAAATAGATGTGGCTTTTCAATGTAAAGCTGAGGTCCGGCATTTCTCTGTGGTTACTGAGTGGCGCCAAATGACCATCACTTGGTATAAACAGGGACCATTTTGGTGCAGAATATTCCCTTACTTTGATGATCACTGCATGTCATCGTTGTTTCTTTCTTCACAGCCTGCATTTTAAGGACAACAAGGCTGCATTAGTGTGGAGAAAAACATCGCTCCATCTGCACCTTCTTCCCACAGTGTTTGCGAGGACTGGATGCAGCTAGGTGTATAGGTGAAGAAGCGTCGCAAAAATGTGCCAACTGACTGTTGCGACTCCTTGCGTGATGACTCACATTCATAGGTATAACAACCATACACGCTCGGTGAAGGAGGATGATTAAACTGGATTTATGTGTTTGCAGCATTTAAACACCCGCCACACCTCAACTCTGCTTCAAAATCTGTCCTCACACCCACAGCACAGCTTCTTCAGAAGCTTGACAGTCTCCCGGTCACACACTTCAGATGCTAATGACTATTATATAAAAGATTCATACTCACACGCAAGTAACACAAATCTGGGTTTCTTGATTGTCTTAACTCATGAGTTGCTGCTTGTAGCTCTACATGGGCCGACATCCAACTCCAACACAAATGTAATTCAATGTCAAGGAATTACTCGTAAATAAAAGCTCCAGCACATGACTACACATCAAACAGTGGGACAGAAGAATGAACAACGTCTAAACACTGAAGTGGTTTCTCCTTAAATCAAAGATGGACAGATAATTCCAAAGAAACAGAAAGAGTGCACTTGTCATGTGGGGGTGGTTGGGTGGGGGGGGCAGGAAATAAGAAGACCCAACATGGAGGAGACTTGTATGTGATTCAATCAACGTGCTTAGCGTTCAATCAAGGCAGACACAAAATGGAATATGCAGCAGGTAAACAAACAAAACACACAGTCGGTCAACTTTCCCGCACTCGGAGTCAACGCGTGACGAGTCCAAACGGTTTGAACCAACACGAGCTGCTGGTTAAAGTTGACCAACTTTTCCGGGGAGGGTAAGTTGGGGGGGGGGGCGCCTTAGTGTTAGTAGTGTGTTGATGTTTGTTTAAGGGTGATTAAACGTCAGCAGTCATCCGAGGGAAAAACTGCGAAAGCGTGTTTTCCCTGTGAATGAATTCCACAAGATAGGAGCCATCTTGTGACCGCATTTGCTTTGCGAGCGAGACGCGCGCGCGCACACACACACACACGCACACGCGCGCCTGTCAGCCCCTCAGCCCCGCCGGAATATTAAAAAAAGTTTTCGGACGCGCAGCTTGTTCGAATCACAGCCCCGCCACCGGCGTTGTTTCTCGGGCTCTGCGTCCCTTCGTCCCCCCCTGCGAGAAAGACACTTTTTACGTACTTGTACGATCCGCCCCTCCGCGCTGATAGTGGGTCCAGCTTTGGAGAACCGTCCTTGCAAACCAGTCGGGTACGTATAGTCTCCATTGGGACTGAACAGAACCACTTCCACAAAGGCGGTATCCTTGGCGAGAACGCCACCAAGAGACGCGGCGACCACCAAGATCACCAGGACCACCGAGTCGCGATCTGACCCTCTCCTCGGTAAAATCATCATCTTGCCGGCTGGATGGGCGCCGATCGGAACATAATTTCACACAGATTCTCAGGTCGAGGGAAGGTAATGGTGGCCGGGTCCACGCGCGCTGCGGGCGATGCGTCAAAAGCTCGCGAATTGTGCAATAAAGGTCTGCGACCGGGCTCGAGCGTGTTCGTCTCTGCGCTGCGAGCCTTGTCAATTACATTGCCTGCAAACGCTCCCTCTTTCTCTCCCTCTTTCTTTCGCACCCCCTCCTCCTCCTCCTCTACAAAGCGGATCTCGTTTGATCTCCAAACACGTGATTTTTTTTTTTTTTTAGTTTTTTCTCTCTCTCTATCCCAAAAGGGTTCTATCCCCACCCACCAATCTTTTCTGACCCTCTCCTTTACACTCCCCACTCTCAAGTGCCAGCAGTCCGTTAAGGACGCGCCGCGGACTCCACAGGAGCCTCACCCCCCCCCCCCCTTTTTTTATGTTAATGAGGTAAACTTTGTTTTGTTTGTTCGGTATAAACACGTGCACAAGATTGAAAACTGTGTAGGAGTCGCGTTGGTTACTGATTTTTTTTCTCCTCCTTTTGATGAGGGTTTCTTAGTGTCATACCACCTTAAAGCAAACAGTACCCTAACAGG
>JBBMJM010024021.1:0-18742 GCA_037832705.1 Centriscus cristatus
TGTGTGTGTGTGTGTGTGTGTGTGTGTGTGTGTGTGTGTGTGTGTGTGTGTGTGTGTGTGTGTGTGTGAGAGAGATGGAGACACATCACAAACTTACTCTTCCTGCAGAATTATATCTGACATCTCTTCCGACTCATCCCTTTTACCATTGCTGCTCACATCTTTTAACGAACATTTGCGCTGATGAAACTCATCTCTCGTTCCATCATCTAAATCATCTCTGGGTGAAAAAGCAATATGAAAGGTACGTGAGCGTTGATGACACTTCACCTGGTAATGAACATGCGTTTGTGTGTGTATCCAGTGGATGACGTGGTGGATGATAGTGACGATAATGAGGATACAGAAGTAGACACAGAGAACGACACTGAAAATGAAGACGATGAAAAGGATCCTCGATCTGTGGTAACACTCAGTTCTCAATGTTTGTTTATTCATCCCTCCTCTCTGTTTGCTTCATTTTGGTTTGTTCTGAAAACTACATGGGATCGGATACTTTTTCTGCATGATGTCACATGATCAGAGCATTCAAGTTCCGTCATGTATTTTAAATGAGTGCGTCTGCTGCCTTGTTTACGTTTGCATAGAATGATGACATAGAGACTGACCTGAACAAGCTGCATCCCACAAAGATCCCTGCCCGTCCTTTTGAGGAGTTGAGGGTCTATGAGAGGTTCTTCTTGGAGCTGTCTGAAGATTTCCAGGTCAGTATTGTTACACTGTTATAACACAAAGTGTTTCAGATGTAGTGTGAAGGGAAATCTATTGAGCTATCATTATTGTTATTTCGTTTTATTTTACACTTCTAGACAGCTGCATTGTGTGTGTGTGTGTGTGGGGGGGGGGTACTGTATATACTACCTACACTGAAACATCCGGTTTCCTTGCTCCCACAGGTGTATAACTTTGACTGCCCAAGAAGCGCCTCAAGCAATTCTTCATCATCACCTCACCTGCCATCGTCAGCCTCGACTCGATCCTCTTCTTGGCCAATCATAGTGCCCACGGCTCAAGCTCTTTCCCCAAATCACGTCCCTACACGGAGCTCACGGGAGGTTTGCGACCCTACCAAAGAACAACACACCCTGCTGCCACCTGCTCCCACTGCTCTGACGACCCCCCTGGAACTCAGCACCATCCACCTCACCAAGGACCAGGACAACAAAAAGGATTCAGCGTCCCTCCAAGACCCTCCTCCTCCTCCTCCTCAAGGGCAGACAACAGAGCGAGAACTTTCACATGCATTGGAGTGTGTTTCTCTAGAAGGTGAGGGGTCACTTCATGCAGATGGGGGAATGAAGACGGTCAAAGAAGGGTCTCCAATCACTACCAGACCTTTGCTGCTGGGGGGCATCACTGCGCGCCGTCTGGGAGGGAGCAGCAGCACCTGGGGCTCAGATTGTGGCTCAGACGGTCCTGAGGATGAGGGGGGGGAATCTGCGGTTCTGGAGGTACCGGACACAGCCCGGCTCCTCCCACTGCATGACCCCGACCTTTATGTGGAGATGGTGAAGGGAACACACTCAGTTCCCCAGTATTCGGAAGTGGCTTACCCCGACTACTTCGGTCACGTTGCTCCAACATTTAAGGAACCTCTTCTTGAGAGAGTGTATGGTGTCCAGAGGTGAGTCCTTTTTCCTCAAACTCGAACCCTAAAAAGAAAACATGACTGAAAATGTGGACCCTTGCATAAAGTTGAACTCAGTTCAGGGGCGTTAGTAGTATTTTGGAACGTTCAAAGAAAACCTTTCACCTTTGTTTTGAACATTTGCTTGTCTGATGTCTCAGGTCCAAGATATTCCAGGATATTGAGAGATTGATTCATCCTAATGACATCGTTGATAAAGTAGTTTACGATCTGGACATTCCAAAGTAAGTCACTGTCACCAGATGTGCTCGGCTGCCAGGAATCAGAAAGAACAACAGAAAATGTTGTCCTTTGTGTTGTCCTTCAGCGGCCCTGTGGTCCATGATGATGGTGAATCACTGAAGTTCAACTCTCAGTTTGAGTGTGGTAACCTCAGGAAGGCAGTTCAAGTTAGGAAGTAAGTCTGCCGTCCCATTTGGTTCAGTGCTGAGAGGTGACCAAATTAAATCTCCTAAGCATCAAACTGAGCAGAAGTACAAACCTAAGACTGTATTGGTGGTGTTTGTGCAGGTTTGAGTATGACCTGGTGCTGAATTCAGACATCAACAGTAATCACTACCACCAGTGGTTCTACTTTGAGGTCAGTGGCATGCGTGTGGGGGCTACTTACCGCTTCAACATTATCAACTGTGAGAAGTCAAACAGTCAGTTTAACTACGGTGAGATACATTGTTTAATTTCTCCATGTGACCTGCAGAATATTCATTTTGTCGATTTATTTCAAATGTTGTTTTTTGTGTGTGTGTACGTGCATGCTGACATGCTGTACAGGTATGCAGGTGCTGATGTACTCAGTGCAGGAGGCCATCAACGGTCGGCCTTGCTGGGTGAGGACAGGATCGGACATCTGTTACTACAAGTAGGTAGACTCACCGGTTCTCAGATCTTTGTAAACAAAACACATGAATACTGAACATTCCATTTAAATGTGTTATTCCTAATCACTATATGAGGTTTTTATGATTTTTTGAATTTGAATTTTTGAATTCATTTTTGAAGTTTTTATGCACAATAAAGTATCTGACTTTCTTCCCAGGAACCACTTTGCAAGGAGTTCTATTGCAGCCGGGGGTCAGAAAGGGAAGTCCTACTATACGTTCACCTTCAGCTCAAGTTTCAACCACAAGGACGACGTGTGCTACTTTGCCTATCATTACCCCTATACATACTCCTCTCTAAAGGTATTTACACAGTTTAACAATGTGCACGGGATAGTTCCAGAGATACGGACGTTCAACAGAAGCTCTCTCGTCGTCTCTGTGTTGACAGATGCACCTTTCGAAGCTGGAGGCTCTGAGGACCCCTCAGATCTACCTGAGACAGGATGTTCTATGTGAAACACTGGGAGGAAACAGCTGTCCACTTCTCACCATCACTGCGATGCCCGAGTCCAGCTCCAACGACCACATCTGTCAGTTTAGTGAGTAAACTTTTGCATTTGTTTAATCATACTCATACCACGTATCCTTCTTTGGTGAATATCGTCTTTTTGAGCAGAAACCTAATGAGTTAACCATTTATTTTTTGACATCTAATAGTAATTTGTTGGTTTGTTAACCCTCATTCAACATCTTTGTAGGGAACCGCCCGTTGATCTTCTTGTCAGCCAGAGTTCACCCTGGTGAGACCAACGCCAGCTGGGTCATGAAGGGAACGCTGGAGTTCCTGATGGGCACCAGCCCGCTGGCAGCCAGCCTTAGAGAGGCCTACATCTTCAAGATCGTTCCCATGCTCAACCCAGATGGTGTCGTCAATGGAAAGTGAGTCTAAAAAAAAAACGCACTACAACAATACACAACCCAAAAGCTGCATCCTGCTCCGATTTGGTGGTTACATCAGCTGTTCGCTGTGACTTTTCATTCCTGCTATAGCCATCGTTGTTCTCTGAGTGGAGAGGATTTGAACCGCCAGTGGCAGAACCCCCATCCTGATCTCCACCCCACTATCTACCACACAAAGAGTCTCCTGCAGTACCTTGCACACACACAAAGGACTCCCCTGGTACGACCCCGAAATGAACTGAATTCAAGGATGTGCAACGAAGACCGTCATTGAACAATTTACAAAGTACCTTTACGCATATTCCTCACTTGCTGTGTTTGTGTGTGTTTGTACACAGGTGTTCTGTGACTACCATGGGCACTCCAGAAAGAAGAATGTGTTCATGTATGGCTGCAGCGTCAAGGAGACAGTCTGGCAGTCCAGTGTCAGTGCAACCCCGAGTGACCTGCAGGAGGACCTCGGATACAGGGTGAACAGACTCCCACTGACATATCTGCAGTTCATATTTGTACATATATATATATATATATATCTCAACTTCCCCCTTAACTGTAAATAGACTGCTTGTTTCCAAATAATTGCTTTGTATTTATAAAGCCTTTGTGCACCCTTATAACGCTCTTATTTGTCCCTCCTAAAAAAAAAAAAAAACCCAAAACAAAACAAAAACCTTCAACACACATACATGCATCTTAAACATGAGGTCCTTTTTACAGGCACTTCCTAAGATCCTCTCCCAAATCGCCCCAGCCTTCAGCATGGCTAGTTGCAGTTTCGTTGTGGAGCGCTCCAAAAAGTCCACCGCCCGCGTGGTTGTATGGAGAGAGGTGGGAGTACAACGCAGCTACACCATGGAGAGTACAGTCTGTGGCTGTGATCAGGGCAAATACAAGGTACGTTCTACACGGAGTATCCAGTGTTGTACAGGGCAGGATTTTTAAAAATGTTGGTTAAAATACTTGCTAGAAGGGGCATTGTTGGCATTTTTGTTGCATCCTTTTTTTGGGGGGCTTCTTCAATGCACCTGATTCTCTTTGAGAAATGACCCTGTAGTTCTGCATATGTCCACCAGGTGGCACTACAGTCCATTCTTCTCTGCCTTGCCCCTGTCCCTTTCCCTCCTTCCGGTTGACCTGTTACTGCTGTTTTTCTCTGTCTGTTTCTCGTCAGATTTCCTTTCTGTTTAACGCTGCCAATGTCAACATGAGCGCATCCAATCTGTTGTGGTCTTTGCATTGAATAGCACTCCTGCTGGTTTTTCTTGAGTGTTTGTCCAGATGTGCAGGATGTGTGCTGAATTGGGGCTTCACATTGCTGTGGTCAGACCAAGTTAATAGTTAATGCCCTGGGAAAAGGACCACAGCAATTATCTTGTAAAATCAGGGTTAGACTGTTGATATGCGTTTTAATGTGTTTTGGTTTGAATATTTCTTTTCTATGGGGAATTTGTCATTTAGAAACTAAATGAACTCTCAATCAGTGTTCTTACATGAAAGGTGAAGTGCATTTTATCACTGACAACTCACTTCTGGCTTCATCCTTCATTTAGTTAATCCATTTAGTAGATTAGTATATTTCGTCTATGCTGTATAATCACATATATACTGTTTATTTGACAATCAAGTTGACTTGATCCCTAGACCACCTGCTCCAACACATTGTGAACACGTGTTGTGTTGGGTTTTGGATTTACTGTGTATCAGAAGTGTTTCTGAGGCTGTATGAATTGCACAGTTATCTATATCTATAACTATCTATTGTTTTTTCTGTTTTAGATGAAGGTAATGTATCACTTTGACAGTTTTGTCTATGGAGCATATGACTATCTGAATCTCCTGTCATGTTACTCTCCAGGGTCTGCAAATTGGCACCCGAGAGCTTGAGGAGATGGGAGCCCAGTTCTGTGTCGCTCTGCTGAGGCTCAAGAGGTTGACGGGGCTTCACAACCACCAACACCTGCTGGATTTGGAGAGCGACATCATTGGGACACAGTCTAAAGTGGTCAGGTAAGAAGCACAGATATTTCTACACGATGGAGGGTGTGGACTCGTCCAAAAGCTTCCATGTGCCACTGCATTGGTGCTCTCTTCTCAACCTCGTATAAATATAAATCAGTCAATCAACTCTTTGTTTCTTTAGCACTTTTCATAGAGATATAAATGTGCCCCACTGTGGATTTCTTTTCTTTTTTCATTATTTTGAAGAAAATGGCATTAGTGAAGCAGCATATATATATATATATATACACACACACACACACTTTTAAGAGCCACTGGGTGGATTTAATGAGATTCAGCTGAGTCATCTCTAAAATGCAGGAAATCACATCCAAACCCTAAAATGAACTAACTCCTCAGTTTGGTGTTACTCTGGCCTTTTAGCTGCTGAGTAAGTAAAGTTTGTAGGAATTAGGAATCAGTCAACTCTTTCCTTTTCAAATTAGTGCCCGTTCATTAAGTTTCAGTCATTTTCCACAGAAGAAAAATCTCTGGTTCAACTTTCCCCTGTGAGACGTTTGACATTTAAAGTCTAAACAATAGAAGGTGTAACTGAAATATTTCTTGTTCATTGACGTTTGCAGTTTGTCTGACCTTTTTACAAAATCAACCCAAGTAATGAACATCCCCTTCTTGCCACTAACTGGGCTTGTAATAGGTATGTGGCGTTTTGATGCATCGATCTGCTGAAAAGTGTGTGTTCTTATGGGCTGAGACAAGAACCCCTTAAATCCACACGTTCGTTCATGGAGGATGACGGAGGTTCGTGTTTTCGGTGTATGGACTCGCTTAAAATGATAGTTGTTCTACTTTGGAAGCTGCACTCTTCATCCATAATTTAACAAATGGCCTCATATGATGAGCCCACCCCGCTTCTCCTACATCTTAAGAAATTGCCACAAAGCTTTCTATCTAATCTCCTGTATTAGAATACCCTGTTCAGGAATATGACGTCCTCACAGATTAAAAAGTGCCTTTGTGACACGGCGTGAAAATACGTAGACGAGCTAAACCAAGGTCATCTTAATTTCTTTTTTTTTTAATGCCAACATTCTCCATCACAGAGATTAGTCAAGGTAGTTGATTTGTAAGAAAGTCTTTATACTCAAAACCACTTAATGCTCATCCCCCCCCCCCCCCCGTCTCTACTGGTCCCTCTGCTGCTAACCCACTCTACTCTCATATTGATATATTCATTCATCATTTATGCCTTTGATCATTAAGGGACTCCCCGTGTGTTCTGATGCTTTTTCTGTGTGTGTTTGTGTGAGTGTCCTTCGAGATTGGTTTCTCTCATCCGGGGCTGCTGTGGTACCACTTACTATTTAATAGGTCATCATAACAATGATACTGTGGCCATTGGGAGGCGTCTGCGAATAATTGAGTGTCTCAGAGTATGTAAAAGGATTGTGTGCGCTTGCATACGTGCGTGTGAGAGGCAGATATGGTTCTGTGGAAATACGAGTGAAGTATGAGAATGTACACGTGGATGTGTAAGGACGGTGGTTTGTGGAGGGTGGGAGTGGCTGGAAACTAGAACCCAGAACATCCTCTGAATTCTGTTAGTACACACACTTACTGTACACATCCTGACGTGTCCCTCCCTCACACTCACATGCTGGAGAGCTCGGTGGAAGATCATTTTCTGAGCCCCCCTGATCGACTGTCTCACTGGGATCACATTTCAGACCATTAACACCATTTAAAAACCCACTAAAGCCACTAAAACCTCAAAGAACCAGCAACCATTTAACCATTAAGACCCACAAGAGAAAAAAAAAACAAAACAGCCTCACCAGTCAGCGCCCAGTTTGACCATATTCATGCAGATGTTATTAGTTATTTTGATTACCGGTACTTTTCAACCCGTTTTAGACAAATAGAGGTCATTAAATACCACAAGCTGGGTCACCTTCTTATCAACGGAGAGAAACAGAAGTTCACTTCCACATGTCCGTTCTGAGACGTTCTTATTAATGTTAGTGACTGTCTGTGACACGTGGCGCCTGCATTCTTTTTGTTCTGTTGTCCAGCAGTTGCCCCACCACTTACGTGATGGAGGACGACGAGCCGTCTTTTCTGGAGGAGATCGACTACAGTGCAGAGAGCAACGAGGAGGATGGTGAACCTGAAAGTGAGCATGTCTGTGAAGTCCAGGAGAATCGCGATCCCCCCGACCACCTGTCGGACTCTGAGGCAAATCCCCGGGACTAACACTGGGTCTGGACATCTGAGCCTACGTCCAGTCGGCGCTTCGTCTAGAAGTACGAGGGTGTGGAGCACACTCCCACAGGACATTGGACTGAAACATGTCTACCCACCTTTGAATCATGTCCCCAAAATCCCACCGACCGCTCACACACTGTCACACTCGGGTTTCACTACGGTGTTGAAAGGCACCGACAAATACATGTTGTTGTTGTTGTGGTTAACGGTAATAGTGGTGAACACATAGCTTAGTTCTCCACCTGAAGACTCGACATACACACAGAGAATGGTTCCGGTGCTTCTTTTGATTCTGCCGGCCCACCTGAGTGGGCTCAAGGTGCGTCGTCCCCATGATGCATTTCACATCACACATACATACGTATTTCATCGAGGGTTTTAAGTCCAGATTAGTCACGCTATCAAGAACTATTCACCGTAACACTTGACCTCAGACACCATAGAGCCTCTGAGATTCACGTTGCTCACAGAGCAGTGAACAGAAGGCACCACTGATCCTTAACTCGACCCCTGTCCCGTGCTCCCTCGCAGTTCACAGCTGATCTTACGCTGATGCAGCTTGACAAGGCTGCGGGATGTTTAAGAGCTTGTGACCGCTGTAGATTTCCGAGCAGCCTCCTATTAGTTTTTTTTGTTGCTGTTTTTAAAAGGAGTGTTCTCCCCCAAAGACCAGCCTACAGTTTGTACCTGCCTCCTAAAGTATTCAGTGTCACCCTGCACTTTGAACACCTGCTGTTGGTTTAAGCTTCCTTTACTCTCTGGGACGTACAGAGGAGGATGGAGGACCCTCAGACATCCTGTCTGAGGAGACGATCAGATGTCGTGAGTTTGCGTCGGTCAGCCAAGTGTCCCATGTAGAACAATCTGTCGATGTGACGTCCTCTGCGTTGTAACCCCCCCACCCCCCACCCCCCCGTCATGTGCTGCCGGCCTTACTTTATGAAACCTGACACTATTTATATCACACTAACACTGAATGTTACTGTCTTAAGACAAACCTTGTACAGTCGAGATAGAAACACCACACGCAGCAGCCGTGGTCGTGGTTTCTGTTTCACATCCAGCAGCAAAGGAACAAAATCACGGGCATCAGAGAGCAAAACCCTGTTTGCACTTTGGATATATATAGAATGCACAAATCAAAGAGAAACAACCTGAACTCGACGTCACCGCATGTCTCTTCAAACCTCAACTCACCTTTGCTGTGATCTCGTAGAAGTAATACTGGAATCCTTATTTCTTCCTTTTTATTCTCCGCCGTGTTGTGGACATGTGTCTTTGTCCAGGAGAGACAGACGGGCCGTGTTTAGATTTTAGGACTGAAGTCAGTTATTTAACTGTTTCTTTGATTATGGAGGTTATTTTGCATTTGTACAGCTAATGCTTGGCTGTCTGTTATTCTTATTTATTTAAACCTAGTTTCTGGGATGTAACCTGTATGTATATGAGGCAATTGAAAATGCAAGTGTGTGTGTGTGTGTGTGCGCGCGCATGCAGACAGATTTAAGTTATTCCATTATTCGACTCTGCTAATGCTCTTACAGTCTGGCCCTTCTTTCAATTTGATTATCCCCTCTCACTCTTCCTTCACTCTTCCTATTTTCTATGTTCATTTTTCTTTGTGTGTACTTCGGTTTCCCTCGTGAGCGTGTGACGAACCCTACGCTGTCGTCGTTCAGGCAGTCCGTGTGCATGCGGAGGATGTGTGATGTTCAGCTCATTCCAGTTTGTCAAATAGCGAAGGTCCGTCACGCCCCTCGGCGTCTGATAACCACGTACATGGCGCCCGTTTGTGTCTTTTGTATGAAACAAAGTTGGCAGTCCATGAACTCCAACGTGCAGCCCTTCCCCTCAGTCTGACACAGAGCCGCTGCTCCAGCCATTCCCCTGACAAAGCTGCATTTTTCACCAGGATCTTTCCAGCAATTCCTCGTTCCATTGTTTTTGGTGCCTACACATGACCCCCCCTGTGCTGTTTAGACTATATTTAGACTATATGTACCAGAAACTGATCTCTGCTTCTAAATCTCTTTTTTTGTTCTTTTACTGCCAATTTCTTTTCAATATGTTGACAACAGAATTCATGTCCACTCAGGATCCACATCAGTAGTGTTAAATTCCTGGGTCTCAGACAAACATGGACGTGAGCCTGTACGTCATTGTTAGACGTGTGTGTGCGCGTGTGCATGCTTGTATGTTTGAATCTCTGTCCGTCTGTTGCAGTTAATGTCAGCACTACCTTAGTTTTATTATCCTTTGAAGGTCAAGTGGCGAAAAGCTATTTTTAAGTTGTAATGCAGAGAATTTAAGAGTGAAGAAATAAAATGTGAACGTGGTCAACTGTGGTCTTGTTTCTTTGTGATATACTCTGCAGAACATTAAGAGTATTACTCCTTTGCCCCCCCATCCTCCCTGTCACTACACCGTTGTCCTGTGTGCCTTCATCTTTCCTTTTACATTTTGTCGTCATTGATCAGCAGATTTCAGATCAACTGGAATCTTTGAATCCTGTGACGCAGATGTTACCGGCAGCTGAAAAGGCTCAGTCTGCTCTGCTGAGCAACAGTGAATTATGTTCTGTAAAGGCCCATCCCATCCCTCCACAGCGCTGCTAATTGATAGTGACCAACAAAAGACGGACAGCTGGGACTGTGAGATTCCTTATAATACAGAGAGTAAGGTACCTCATGTCACTGGCACATTGACGTCATAGAATCTTTTCTGACTGAGGTAATGAACAACACAAATCAGGGATAATAAGGAAAATACAACTAGATAAGCACTGTGATGCTGAATGAACATAAAGAAAGAAAGACATGGCAGGAAGTTGAAAGCTGGAGGAGGAGCAGGAGAATGGCAGCACAGAGAAAATCTCTCTGTGCTCTCGGCCTGAGCTCTCACTTCCTGTCCCGGCTGTCAATCACAGCAGCTGACGTTCTACACCCAAGAGACAGACAACAGCATGAATTAATGAGCTGTTCCTGTCATGGCACAGAAAGTTGGTACAAAGTTTGGAGCAGCTTTCGTCGATTTCTCATTTTAATCGGAGAAGCTCAGAATTCATTCTCTCTGTCTCACAGGCACTGGGGGTCTCACCTTTATCCTCACGCAAACACTTCCTTCTGTAGGGTGGCTCTGTACGCCTCTAATAGTGGATCCAATTAGTGCCAGAGTCCAGCTTGGCAGCTCCTCTAACTCACTGGTGGTCTCACTGAGGTACAGAATGGCGCCTCTGAAAAGGTACACAAGTTCAGAATGAAGGTCCGGACAAAGACTTGTGTGGAAAGGCTGCGTGTCACACAAGGCTGGAACAACCCTATGGGTGTGTGTGTGTGTGTGTGTGTGTGTGTGTGCTTCATTGAGCTCATTCACATTCTGCGTCTGGAGTGACATGGTGGAACAGTGGTTGGCACTGTTGCCTCAAAGCAAGAAGGCTCATGTCCTGAGATCTTTCCGTGTGCATCCTTGAGGCTTGTTCTTTCCAGGTACTCCAGTTTCTACACCATGCAAAGGTTAATTGGACACTCTCAATTGCCCGTGGGGGTGTGTGAATGGTTGTCTGTGTGTACCCTGCCGGTTGACAGCTGGGATCTGTAAGTGGAGCAAGCGTGAATGAACGCAATCATATTAAAGACAAATATCATTTGTCACGTATTTCCAACGTTCTGTAAGTATTTTAAAGCTGTTGAAGAGAACGTTGTGGCTCTTATTACATTTCTATTTAGGTGGATCATTAAGAATTTCTTCTTTACTGAGATGGCTTGACAAAAAAGAACAAGCTTCCTGGGGGAGAAGGTGAGAGGACTGTGAAAGAAAAAGGTTCGGTTAGAGGAGCACCAGCCCACAGCGACACAAAGACAGACAGGGTTAAACAGGGTCACACATCAGAAGAGGTGCTGAGTTTTGTCTACATACATTATGCATTTATATATGATGTATGTAACATTCGACGGTCCATCCTGTGCCTGGTGTTGACAAATAAAGCTATGACCTCTAATTTGTGCAGAGAACGGCTTTGCAAATGAGAGTAAAAACGCAGCCGTGTGGATTTCACTGACGAGAGGCTACATTTTAAACTGCGTCATAAATTACAAACAGAGCGCTGTGAACATGTCAGGTTTCACTGGCTGGTGTGTGTGTGTGTGTGTGTGTGTGCCCGGGACCGAAACAGAGGCTGGCGATAAACTGACAGAAGACAGCTTGACACAGATAACAGATAACATCATGTTCAAATCAGATGTGCTGCGAGCATTTCACCGAGCCTCACATGGGCCCACTCGCTCTTTTGCATATCAATAGCTCCAGATAGTGGATACACACTCACACACAGACATAATTGGTTACGTAGGGAGCAGAGCCAACTTGCACCTCTCGTTGCCCTGGCAACCAGAGAGACAGATTTTTCTAGAAGCACTTACTCACATCCTGTCTGTTATTCACTTGTTTACTCATTCAGTCTTCCTTTCAGCCTTTCTTTATCCAACACTCTCCCTCTCTCCGGGAGCTTTTCAACCATTTCCATTCCCACCTCTTGTCCAATAAGATGCCCTCTTGTCATGCATATACAAATGGAACTGACTTGAAACCAATTAAAACAAACTGACTAATAAGCAGCATTGTGATCTCTCCAGTTCTACATGCAGATTGTGGCTCAGAACCACCGATGTAGCATTCAAGCAGACGCAATTAACTCGTGGCAGCAAAGAGAAGGCTGTCAAAACTGTCGTGTTTTCTACGCACAGTAGATGTTCATGTACAGTCAGCTGTGTGGTATTTTCTTTCTTTTCTTCGAATCCCAAGTACAGCATTGCTTTACTTTCTAACCCTCCCTTCAATCTCATTCCGTCCTCAGCTTCCTCCCCTTCGCGCCCCCACATTCTCCTCCAGGGTGTATCAGGTTATCATTGGCCAGCAAAGCAAGAAACAGGAAGTATCGCTCCGTCGGCTCTCTGGAGATAGCTGGACAAACACGCAGGTCTAAATCAAATACCTGTTTTGGTATTTCTGCAGTTTGTACAGGCTCCAGAGTCGCATATCAGTTTACACACAGTTTCCGAGGTATAACA
The DNA here is from genome assembly GCA_037832705.1 of Centriscus cristatus. Lineage (NCBI taxonomy): Eukaryota > Metazoa > Chordata > Actinopteri > Syngnathiformes > Centriscidae > Centriscus > Centriscus cristatus. Next base: position 12,720 of record JBBMJM010024021.1, read on the forward strand.
CGTTTAATGCAATCCAATTGGAAATACATACAGAGTGTGCGACCACAGATTGAAAAGTCATCTGGGGAGACCATTTTTCTCATCCATTAGTAGCACACTTACTGTACACTGTCCACGAGCACCAGTGTCATCCTATCAAACTATGTAAAGACAGAGTCAATCAATACACCTGCATCTTGTACACAGAAGTCAGTTACATTAAAACAATAATTGGTAGAACAAAGTACAGATAAGATAGATGAGTGAGAGGGCTTTGTCTTCTCAGGAACAATGCAGAAGGTCAGATAGAGGACAAGCCAAGGAAGACACCGTGAGTGAGAGAAGACAGGAAGGGACAGCTCTAAACTCTTGTGTCAGCTTTCTGTCAAAGAGGCAGCGCACAGCAACTTAAAGACAAAGACACCGAGCGCTGGAATAGTACTGTGTCAGCGTCCAGTCAGACCACACACCGAGGCGACTCGGGGCCGTCAATGGCCGGACGCCAGCGAGGTCAACAACCATAACCTTCAGGTTAACGCCAGGGCTTAGTACGCTCTTAACACAGACAAGCAATTTGGATAACGACATAAAACACACAGACACACTTAACATAGAGAAGTATGTTAACTGGATTTCATGGGACGCCAGAGAAGAGAAGTATGCACACATGCTACTAATGAGTGTGTTGATGAGAGTGAGGGAGACACACGGGCAGACAAACACTGTCTCTGGAGTGTAATTAATACATACGATAAAGGACGGCGATGAAAGAAATGAACGCTGTATGTCGACATACGTGAATGTGTATGTATGTACTTGAATACTGAGTGAGGGGTTGTGATGACCAAGTATTTGGTTAAGCTGGACCAGCACAGTCCACAACAAAGTCGCCTACAGGGACACAAAAGTATATGGAATTAAATGAATCGATTACAAAATCTGAAATAAAAAATTGCACTTTTACATTGTGTGAGTGTGTGACAGAGATGATTATCTTCAGGAGAAGGAGGATGGGCGCATCATAAACTGCCAAGAATTCACTTGTAGATTTTAGTGGTTGTAGGGAATTTTTTTCAGTGAGGATACATGACATAATTTATGCTAATGCTATATATTCTCCCCCTTCACTGTCAATCACAACATCTCTAATCCACCAAAGGCTAAAACACATGACCTCCTGCGTGACCCCAGAAGGCTGACTGAGTGACTGTCGAGCAATATGTCAAGGTAATAGGCCCCTTCCAATCTCATCAGGAAGTAAAAAGCAGTTGTGTGACCCTGCTCCCAGATTTAAGAGGTAATTTAAGGATTGAGGCAGGCAGCAGGTTCTCCGTTGTTGCATTTTGACTGAGAGTCGTTACCGATGCAGAGATGGGATGAGTGGTGGATTCGTGACTGAAGAACTCAGCTTCAAAGAACCATGGAATGTTAAGGACCAAGACTCACAGGAGCCAAAATGCATCAGCTTGTGTATAGTACAACAAACTCCCCTGAACCCGTAATACAATACAGGACTCAGACTCGGACCCGCGCCATTTAACAAGTCATTTTGTCAATTTTCCCAAATGATTATTAACTTTGTTATGACCTGAGATGTGACCAGTCATACAAAAAGATCAGAGCAGATTTATGTTGGAATGGAATGGGGCACAGAGGAAACATTTTTGGAGAGAACAAGCTTTTTGTTCTCATTTCTACTCACAAGATTTTTTTAAGACTTATAATTACATGTCATTTATGGGAAACAGAAGTTATATTAACTGTATAATAATCAATTATATATTAAACTGGTAGTTATGTATACTCATACAAGTATACATATAATATTACATGATGATAATTGGGACCAAATTAATTGAAAATCATTTGTAATAATGACGTCTGCTAACGTATCATTGTTGTAAATTGTGTTATTATCCTGGAAACCTGGGTGGCGGGATTTAGGTTATTTTTGTTTTATTCTATTGTTTTTTTCTCATTTTAAATGCCCTTTTAGGCAGCTTTATTACTGTTGCAAATTCTTCTATATTTATCACACAAAATATATGTACATGGTGCATTTGTTTTTCCTTTTGCACCTGTGACTTTGTCATTCTAATCACACCAATGATCTCTTTTCCTGCTCTTCCATAAATGAGAGTTAAGGGCTTAATTATTTCTCCATGGTCCTCATCAGAGCCGCTCTACCTCAATAACACTCAACTCAACTGAAGAGAACAATAAGAACATGAAGGTGCGCGCACACGCACACACACACACAAACACACACACACTGGGGACAGAGGTCCCCCCAGGATTAGTCAATTATTAAGAGGTCTAGCCCTCTAAGAAAGAGTGTTATTGATTGATTATCACTATAGGTTTAATAATTTAGGTGTTTTAGATCCAGTATAAAAGCAGAGGAGATGAACACTGAGGGACAAGGGCGGAGCGTGAAGAAGAGGAGACATAATGGACCAGATGAGGAAAACTATGGATGAGAAGCAGGTGATCTATGACAAAGTGAAAGAGAATAGATATTTCTCATATTTGATTTCAATTGATTTTCTTCAGAATGTCAGATGAATAAATATTTTTTATCACTGGTTTGTTTTGCCTAATATGTCTAAAACATGTCTAAAGGCAGATAATCACAACAGCAGAGAAGCCAGAACCAGAGAACGATGCCATATTCTTTAGCTAACCAATTCATTGCCTGAATATTTCAGGCTGACAGAAATCTGGATCCCTCTTTGGCTTTGCAGATTTGCATTTGCATCGTGGGTGATATTTAAAAAATCAAGCAAAGTTGTTTATGTAATTAGAGGCAGCTTGCCTCCTCACACCTCCATCATAATATCATCTGCGCGCAATTATCATCTTCTTCAGCGTTCTGCATTCAGCAGCCCTGGAATTAATGTCAACATGGCCTGAAGTTCAAGTCAGGGAATTCACTGGTTGTTCCCGTGTTATTAGAGCCAAACCAATTAGCTCAAATGAGTTTCCTTTCTTTTTTTGTACAGAATAACGTGTCATAGTGAGCACCACCCACTCACTGTTTTGCCTCTATTTCAGTTCATATGATTCATATCACTGCGGTCGGGCTTTGTGAGAAGGAACGTGCACATTCTACAAAAATAAACAGGTCAGCCACCTTTGTACCTGCACTTTAAATCAGTGGCATTTTGTCCAGTGTGTTCCTACTTTTCAAAAATGCATGAATCAGCTGTGCAGTGTGTGTGTGTCTCTTCAGTCCGAGATGCTGTGCTTCACTGAAACATTTATGAAAAGAGGTTTTATTTGGTATTGTTGACAGAAAGAAAATGATGGGATGGACGTTCTGTTCTTGAAAGGCTGCGTCTCTGACCCTGTTAATCGAGCACACATACATATGCCACATCTCAACCAATGATACACCGTACATCCATCTACAGATCATACACAGTCAAGTAAGAAAACCTGCACGATGCATTAAGTGACGGAGGCTTTGAGAATGATGACTGGGACCTTTAAGATCTAAGATTTAGTCAGCAAAGGTGAAATATCGTTTAATATGCATTTAGACAGGAGTGGCGATAATAATGCTACATAAAGTTATAATTCAATCATTTCCAAGCCAGCGTTCCTGCCCGCTGCATCTAAATGTCATTGGCTGCAGAGTTCACTGAAGTCTTGCAATCTACACTACACAGCTCTGCTACACATATTCAAATGTTTTCAAACTCCAGGCACTGGATTTCAATCTCTTTGCGTTCCAGGAGGGCTTGTACTGACGTATTTACATCATACTTAAACTGGTGGTGCATTCACTGGCACATAGAAATAACACCACATTCACACAAACCCCACTCAGTTGTGTCATTGTGACCTGGATAAATGGAAGCAACACCAGAGTTTGTTTCCCACCTTTACTTTTTTAAACAGCAGGGATGGATACAACACAGATCTTTAAATGAGGGAGAGGGGATGTTTGTGTGAGAAGATAAAGAAAGACGGTGCAAAAAGTGGAGGAATCCATCAGGCATCAGTGCCACGAGTAAGTACTACTGCTACTGCTACTGCTACTGCTACTACTGGTACTACTACTACTACCACTACTACTGATCAACTCAGAAGTCTTCAACTCACGTGCTGCTTCATATTTCATAATCCAAACCAATGGAGAACAACAGATCAACAGCCATACACTTTTATGGAAGACATCAATTTATTTAGCAAGAGCACAAGGGTGAAGCTCCCAATCCATGATCCATCTCTGACTCAACAGGACTTTTGTCTGTTAGCAGACTGGTGACATATGCAACTTCATTTTCAACTCAGACAGTCTCAAAATATACATGGCAGCATCTGTGCGAATGGCCCAATCTGGCAACCCCCCCCCCAAAATCTGTTGAATCTAATAGCAATCCACTTTACCCAAGAGCACCCACGTTCCAGAGATGTACCAGTGAAGAGTTGTTTTAAGTTGTGCATGAACACAATGCTGATGATGATGAAGGCGCAGGCAGGTAGAATTAAAGTGATCCCTCACAGCTATTAATAAAGTAAATGCACTCTGTCAGTGATCACTGTTGGAGAGTCATGCTGGTGCAGACACAGAGCTGTGAACCACAGCGACTGACTCCTCAGGTCGCGCTCGCCCCACATGACCACGACCACAAATCCCAGCTGCCCCAGCCCCACTGACACCCACACACAAATGAATAAAACCATCTGCATCTGCATGTCCTATAATTAATAAACCAGCCAACAGGCTTGCCCTTAACACACACACACACACACACACACACACACACACACACACGCCCCAGCACATCTCTACCTTGCTCTGCAGCAGGACAGAAACTGGTGTGATTACATTATTGATTGCCCTGGATATGTTTTTTTTTCTTCCTGCTTAAAAGCATTTAGCAATCTGGCAATTAGTTAGAGCTTAATGTAGGATGTCAAAACAGTGCTATTGATCCAGCGGGGTAAGGAGGAACGATTGATCAGTCAACTCATTACGCTGCTGGCGCTGCCTCGTCATAAACGCTCCAGTTGAGACTCCATCAAAAGCCCATCCCTCGTTCACTGGCTCTCCTCTGCTGCTCGCTCTATCACTCCGTCTGCATCATGTTCTCAAGTGTCTTCTGCTGCTGTCTCCTGATGCTCCTGATGCACTTTCCGCACCTGCTTTTTAATTCTTTCATGCTGCCTGTGACTGCTTGTCTCCTATTGGTCTTGTTTTAATCGACTGTTTTTTCTTGTGTGTTTACCTGCACTCGTCGTTGTTCTTTCTTCTTGTTTTCTTGTACTGAATCAAAGGCCCTTCCGTCCATGGTGATACTGTTGATCCTATAGCGCCACCGGGACCAAACTTCTCTCCGTATCATTAGTTTGCATCAGTTACTGATCAGTTCAAGAGACAATGATAAGAAAATCAGGCAATGATCTAATTTGCAGAAGCACACAGCTCAGCAGGGCGTCATGAGACAGTAGTTAGCACTGTCGCCTCACAGCCAGAGGGTTGGTTCGATTCCTGGCCTGGGATGTGGTGTTCTCATGCCCTCCCCGTTTCTGCACGTCTTCTCTTTGGGCATGTCCCACCTCCAAAAGCATACTCATGTTAATCGGTTCCTCTAATTGGCCCGTTGAGTGTGAAAAGTCGTCTGTCCTCCATACTGCCCTGTGATAAGCTGGTTGTACAATGATGTTCACCTGTTGACAGCTGGGGTCAGCTCCAGCACCACAACCAGTAACTGGAGCAAGCAGGAGATGATGAACAAGTGAAGTAAACAGATTAAACAGATGCTAAGTTCATCTAGGGTGATTGATAAGGAGGGCTGGTGTATATTAGGTACTTCACAGTTTGAAGTGTGATTCAGTACAATTAAAGATGTGGTAGACGGGATTTAAGAAAACAGCAAACAAGCCCTTGTTGGGTGGGCTTCACACCGACGCATCTGTAGATAAGAATAAATACGAATATAAAATGAAGGGAATTCTAAGACATGACACACACACACACACACACACACACACACACACACACACACACACACACACACACACACACACACACA